>CAUYSK010018313.1:0-52591 GCA_963575035.1 Avahi laniger
AATGAAGTGGTGGGCCACTTCCCAAGTGGGCAACTTTGGGCAAATTATTTAAGCAACCTGAACTTCCGTTTTATCATCTGTGAAATGAGACTATATTACTTGCAGAGTTTCTTGTGAGAATTTAGTGATTAATGCCTCATGAAATGCCAAATATAAAAAAGTCATACAATATGCATCAGCAATTATTAATAACAGTAACAATATCATGATTGTTATTAAAGGATTATTTCATAATTTTATTAAAGTATTATAATATTTCATATATGTTATACACTCAGGCACCACATGACATTTCAGTCAACAACAGACTATATATATGATGGTGGTTTCATAAGATTATAACAGAGCTGCCCTATATAGGTGTCCATTTTTCATTTTTTATACCATATTTTTTTTTTTTTTTTGAGACAGAGTCTGGCTCTGTTGCCCTGGCTAGAGTGCCATTGCGTCAGCCTAGCTCACAGCAACCTCAAACTCCTGGGCTCAAGTGATCCTACTGCCTCAGCCTCCTGAGTAGCTGGGACTACAGGCATGCGCCACCATGCCCAGCTAATTTTTTCTACATATACTTTTAGTTGTCCAGATAATTTCTTTCTATTTTTAGTAGAGATGGGGTCTCGCTCTTGCTCAAGCTGGTCTCGAACTCCTGACCTTGAGCGATCCACCCACCTTGGCCTCCTAGAGTGTTAGGATTATAGGCGTGAGCCACTGTGCCCGGCCTTTTATACCATATTTTACTATACTTTTTCTATGTTTAGATACACAAATACTTGCCATTGTGTTACAACTGCCTACAGTATGCAGTACAATAATCTGCCGTACAGCTCTGTAGCCTAGGAGCAACAGGCTATGCCACATAGCCTGGGTGTGGAGTAGGCTGTACTGTCTAGGTTTGTGTAAGTACACTCTATGAGGTTCGCACAATGACGTGAATTTCTCAGAATATATCTTCATTAAGTGATGCATGACTGTATATAGAAATAATGTATCCAAAATAATTATATATACAAGAAATTATGTTAATAAAGTAACATGCTATAAATGTCAAATAAATTCTGAATAAATGTGGGTTCTAAAAAAAAGTGGTCAAGTAAGCATGATAGGTTGTGAGTTTTTTAGCCCACCTTAATATTAATTTACCTTATGTTCATTAGTCTGGAAGTCTCTGAATGAAATGCTCACACTAAGAGCTTAAGAAAAATGTAGGGAGCAAAAATTGAGTATCTAGAAAATTCTGCCCATTACCTTTATTTTGCTAATTAGGGGAGAAAACCTTGTATAATTAACATCACTCAATAACAACACCAACTATGTACTGAGCACTTCCTATGTGCCAGGCATAGTACTAAGTGGCTTTACGTGCATTTTCTCATTTAATCCTCACAGCAATGAGGTAGATCGATTATCATCCCCACTTTGCAGATGAAGATTCTAAGGTTAGAGAGGTTAGGCAATTTTTCCAATGTCACGGAGCTAACAAATGGCACAGCTGAGATTCAAATTTTGTTTTGTCAGACTCCAAAGTACTTACCACTGATTACTGCCAATGACAGGAAACCCACTTGGATGTGCATCCACTGACAGAATCACAAGGAGAGGACCATTTATTGCCTTAGGACTTTGGGCCTAGAATCCCTGTTCAGAAGGGAGGAGACTGAAGGAGGCAGGCAGGATGCAGAAGGGCCTCAAAATTCAGAATTGAGATTTGCTGGGAAGGTTTTTCAAACAGGACAGGGACAGAACAGGAACTGTGAGGCAAGCACCTTGAGTGCATATTGTCAGCCCAGTAACACACTGGCTTGGCTGTTTTCAATAGTCTTGGATTTCTCTCTGTGCCTCAGTTTCCTGGAAAATTCCTTGGGGAAAATCCAACTGGCTCCAGCCATGCCAACAGGATTTGCATTCTAGCCGTGATTGAACTGGGATTTCAGAGGAGAAGCAGCACTTGAGCCACAGAAATGGTGGAGGAGACAAAGCCTGATAGCTGCTACCGCTGTTGAGCCCCGGGCGACTGCACTTTGTGGCCTGCACTGCCTCAAGGGACAGAACCATGCCCAAGAAGCCGCCTGGCACAAACATGCAGGTAAGCGCTCAGACTAGTTCCTGATGATCCTCAGCCATTGGAAAGGTTGCTGATCACACGGATCTCCTCCCAAACCCAGTTTGGCAGGCACTGCTGTTCGAATAAAGACATAGCTCCTTCACGTGGCCTCTGATGCCCTGCAAGGTCTGCTATTCTAGGCTTCTGGCACCTTCCGCTAGATGCAGTCTTATCAGCCTTTTTCAGTCCTTCACACTGGCCACGCTTCTTCCACCCACACGATTTTAGTATATCAAAGTTCCTTTTGCCAGAAAAGCTCTTCCCACCCTTCTTCACCTAGGTAACTCTCCCTTTTCCTTCACTTCGGAGTTCAAGCTTCCTTTGGGGAGCTTTCCCTGACCAGGGGGAATCTTGCTGTTACAGGCTCTCATGATTCTCTGTATCGCTCCTTTGTAGCACTGGTCATAGTTGCAAGTTCACATCTGTAGGATTAACGTCTAATTAGGCTTTAAGCTCCATGAGTCAAGGCCTGTACGTATATTTGGCTGACCACTGATCCACTTAGTACTGTACCACATATAGTAGGTGCTATTTGT
This sequence comes from Avahi laniger, assembly GCA_963575035.1. Taxonomy (NCBI): domain Eukaryota; kingdom Metazoa; phylum Chordata; class Mammalia; order Primates; family Indriidae; genus Avahi; species Avahi laniger. The sequence continues at coordinate 2,638 of CAUYSK010018313.1, forward strand.
TGAATGAATAAATGATTGCACTATTTCATTTTTACTTTATTTTTTATTGTATTTTTTCAAAGCTAAGTCAGTCCTCTGTTTATAGGTTATTATAACTGTAATAACTATCAAAGTTTGTTCAACTCTTTACCATTTACAAAACATTTTCAACAATATTGAATAAGTATTTGCTAATTATTTACATGCACAGTGATGAAGAACACAGCAATGATCTGCTGCCTTTCAAAACTCACAATATCATAAGAGAAAGGAAATAGATAACCCACAGAGTGTAACAAGTGCTCTCACAGAGGAAGTACAGGGTACTACGGGAACCCACAGGTATCGGAGGATCAGGGAAGGCTTCCTGGAAAATGTGACAATGATAACCCAAAGGATGAGTAATGTTCCATCTGCTTGGAACTCTCACAAGATCCTAGAAGGGTGGTCAGACAGGTATTAGCAAAGATATTTCACAGCAGAGACCACTGAGAAAGTTAAGAGACTAGCTCAAGGCCACACGGCCGAGAAACAGGAGGGCCAACAGCAGAGGCTCAGTCCCAGCATCCCCGCTCCCTCCAAGCCCTCTGCAGGAGACCCTGGCTATTCTCTGTCCATGGCCACCTGTCTGACTCTGCTGGCATTCAGCTGCTTCCACAACTCACCTACTCACGAAGTTCAAGAAAAGCTGCTAATCCGATCTTCCCCAATTACTTTCCATCACCAGGGAGCAAGCAATCAGAGCCTCAGCAGGTCAGGTACCGCAGAAAAGAAGCCACGCCTGAACCACTTTGTAGAACTACTTGAGCAAGACTGGGGTTTCAGTGTGTGATCTGTACCCTTCCAGAAGGACTCAGCATTCTCTGCAGAGCTTAATGCTGAGATTTAAAAGTTCACAATGGGAAGATTTGGAATAAGATTTGGAAACTAAGACTAAGGAAGGTAGGTTCCATGACTTATTAATGGTCACGCAGCCAGTTTATAACTTTGGCAAAAGTGGAAACCAGTTCTTCTAATTCTAAAACTCTTGTATTTTCTTCTGTAACATTACATTGCCTTCCAACATCCAAGCATTCAAAAAAATCTGTGTGGGTTATATGCTAGCATTCAGAAAACTGTGCGGGGATCTTAAAAAGCTCTCACTATAAGCTTCAAATTACAGGAGTGATGCCCTTGAGGCCTTGACCTTTGGGTCTAGGATAAAACTTTTGTTTCAATCTACTTACTGCAAGCCACAAGGATATTTACATACTTACTGATTAAGAGAGCTGTTTTGGTTGCTCTGATGCCATCATTAATATCTTCCCAACCAGCCAAAATGATATAACAATCGATAAACACACAGCTTCTCCAAGGCCCCGAGACAGCCAAATGTATTTACCAGCCAGGGTTTTTGTTAATTAGATAAAAACTCTGGATCAATGTGAAGAACATTTACCTGTGCTATAGCTAAGCACATTCTGGACACCTCAATCCTGGCACATGAACAGCAAGTGCCTCAAGCCCCAAGCTGGGGCATCCAGGGACAAGAACCAAACCAAGCCATCATTGCAAAGGTAGAATAAATGTGTTTACCTCTCAAAAAAGCCCAACCCTTTCTTCTTTCCTGAACTGTAAACCAAATCAGATTTTTTCCCAAAGCCTTCTAGTAAATCAGTTTGGGCCGGGATGAAGTCTTTTATTTTCTAAAACCATCAAACCAGAAATCAAAACAGGACATGAAAAGAATCTCCTAACTGATAATAGAGATATTCTGAGAGGCAGCACGGTATGTATAGTGGGAATTCAGAAAGACTCACACATTTAACTGCCTAGATGACATCTCCACTTGAGTATCTCACTGGCATGTTAAATTCAGCATGTTTAAAACTGAATTCATAATTTCCCCCCACCCGGTGTTCCTCTGGGATCCTCATCCTAGTGAATGGCAATAGCATCTACACAGATGATCAAGCCAGAAAACTGAAATTCGTTAACACCTTCTTCTCTCTACTTAACCATATCCAATTCTATTCATTCATCCAACATTCATTTATTGAGTACTTACTGTGTAGCAGGCACTGTACCAGACATTAATGCATCCTAACCATAACCAAGTCCTATCTGGCTTACTTCCTCCAGCTCTGCTACTGACATCTTAGTCCATATCACATCTTCTCTCATCTGGACTATGCCCGTTGCTTTTCGACCAGTCTTCCTGCACCCACAATAGCTCTCTACCAATCTGTTCTACACCAGAATGATTTTTAAAATTACAGATCTATATCATATCACCATGTCTGTTAGTCTTTCCCTCTCTCATATACATGTACTGGCTTTTTAAAACTCCTCAATGGTTGCCCACTTCTCTTAGGACAAAAATTAAAATTATTAATATGGGCCTACAGACCCAGTGCAGCATGGTCCTTGTTTAACTCTCCTTCTTCATTTCACACTACTCCCCCTTGCTCTCCAGGGGCCAGCCATATTAGCCTTCTTTCAAGTCCTCGATTTCTCCACATCTGTAATTGACTCAGGGCCTTCCACCTGCTGTTCCTTCTAACTAAACTTTCTTCCATTTTTCTCTTCAAACTTCAGAGTTTGCTTCAATCTCACTCAGAGGCTTTCCCTTACTGACACATACCCCCACCTCTGACCCGCTCACATGCAAGGGTAGATTCCTGAGTGTCTTGTACTTCACTTTTTGAAAAAGTTTTATTGGGCCGGGCGTGGTGGCTCACGCCTGTAATCCTAGCACTCTGGGAGGCCAAGGCAGAAGGATTGCTTGAGCTCAGGAGTTCTAGACCAGCCTGAGCAAAAGTGAGACCCCATCTCTACTATAAATAGAAAGAAATTAGCCAAACAATTAAAAATAATAGAAAAAATTAGCCAGGCACAGTGGTGCATGCCTGTAGTCCCCACTACCCGGGAGGCTGAGGCAGAAGGATCACTTGAGCCCAGGAGTTTCAGGTTGCTGTAAGCTAGGCTCACGCCACAGCACTCCAGTCTGGGCAACAGAGTCAGACTCTGTAACCAAAAAAAAAAAAGTTTTACTGAGATATAATTCACATACCATAAATTCCATCTATTTAAAAGTGTACGATTCAATTGTTTTTAGTATTAATATATTCTGAATTGTGCAACCATGACTACAATCTAACTCCAGGAATATTTTCATCACCCAGAAAAGAAACCCTGAACCCATTAGCAATCACTCCTCAACCCCCTGTTCTGCTCCTCCTTCCTTGGCAATCACTAATCTATAATACTTTGTTTCTATGGATTTTTCTATTCTGAATATTTCACATAAATGGGATCATATAATACATGGCTGCTATAGCCAGAACGTTTGAAACTCAATACCTAATGTGACCGTGTTTGGAGGTGGGGCCTTTGGGAGGTTATTAGGTCACAAGGTAGAGCTTGCATAAATGGCACGAGTCCCCTTATAAGAGAGATCACAGAAAGCTCCCTCATACCTTCCATCACATGAGGACGTAGTGAGAAGATGGCCATCAGTGAACCAGAAAGTAGGCCCTCACTAGATACCAAATCTGTCAGAGCTTTGATCAAGGACTTTCCAGCCTCTAGAACAGAGAGAAATACATTTCTGTTGTTTACAAGCCACCCAATGTATTGTTACAACAGCCAAAGGAACTAAGACAGTGGCCTTTTGTGACTGGCTTCTCTCACTTAGTTTAACATTTTCAAGGTTCATGCATGTTGCGCATGTCAGTGCTTCCTTCCTTTGCACTGACATATGGTTCTATCATATTTTTATTTATCCATTCATCAGTTAATGGACTTTGAGGTTGTTTCTGAGAAAAGAAAAATTGGCTCAAATAGGTCTGAGTTATGTGAGATATGCAAAATTTATCAGGCCCAGAAAGACATGAGTATGGGACTTCAGTCACCCCACCAGTTGTGTTCCAGAGCAATTGTTTAAAGCCATTTCCTCCTTTCTTTTCTTCCCCATAGTTTCCTGACTAGCTGCCTCACCCATTATCTTCACGTTCCTGGAATCTGTGACACAAAGAACAATGTATAGCCAATCAATAGCTTATGTTACTTCATGGTAAATTCTTGGTGAACAAATTAGGCACTACCTTCTTTTTCCCTTTAAAAACCCAAATGTAACTGCTGCTAAAAGGAGCACACGCTAAGGGCAGCTTGAATCTATGCTCCTGGATTGTAGTCCTCAAACTTGGCCCAAATAAACTCTCTACTTATATTAATTTAGCCTCGATTTCTTTCTTTAGGTCAACATTTCCATTTTTTGGCTAGTATGAATAATGCTGCTATGAATATTCATGTACAAACACATTAATGTACATGTTTTCATTTCCCTGGGGTATATACCTAGACTGGACTTGCTGGGTCATAAGGTAACTCTATGTCTGAGGAACTGCCAAACTGTTTTCCAAAGTGGCTACACCATTTTACATCCCCATCAGCAATGTATGATGGTTCCAATTTCTCGGCAATTTCTCCACATCCTTGCCAACACTTGCTCTTATCAGTCTTTTTTATTATAGCCACCCTAATGGGTGTGAAGTAGTATCTCATTGTGGTTTTGGTGTGCAATTCCCTAATTTATTGGTCATTTGTATATCTTTTTTGGAGAAATGTCTATTCAGATCCTTAGCCCATTTTTAATTAATTAGGTTACTTTGTATTGTTGAGTTGTAAGAGTTCTTTATATATTCTCGACATGAGTCCGTTATCAAATATATGATTTGCAAAATATTCTCCCATCCTGTGAGAGTCTTTTCACTTTCTTGATGGTGTCCTAGAAGCACAAAAGTTTTTAATTTTGATGAAGTCCATGAGCCATTTTGGGTTCCTTTTTATATGTGGTGTCAGGTAAAGGTCCAATTACAGTTTTTTGCATATCCAGTTGTCCCAGCACCATTTGTTGAAAAGACAAGTTTTACTTCACTTTTGAAGTACATAATTATAATTGCATAATTAGCCATCTGGCTCCCAGTTAGACTGTAAGTAAGTACCAAGAGGGCAGGGACTGTGCCAATCTTGTTCACTACCATATCTCCAGCACACAGCCTGATGCCTAGCTCCTAGTAAATACTCATAAATACTGGCTGAATGAATTATCATTTTATTATTAGTAATAATAGCTCTACAACTCTATGGGTTATAGGTATTATCATCTTCATGGTACTTATAAGTTTGGCAATTTGTCCCTTGTTTCGCTGGTTCTCAATTTTTGATTCATGTTCCCCTTGATCACCAAGGGGAACACGAACTCTTCCAGGGCAGGAACTGCTTTTTCTTCCCCATTCTGTTCCCACCCTCCCTCCCCCAAATTTAGCTCAGGACTAGGCACTGAGCACAGAAAGGACAGATGGGCAACTGAGGGACAGTCAGTTAATCACTGCCCTCCACGACCAGGTCCCTTTACCTATCTCCAGTCCCTACTGGTCTCACGCTGTGACCCAGCAACACCAAACATCATAAAATTTCCCTCTCCCCTCACCCCCGCCCCAAGGCTGTTCCTTGCCTTACTGCTACCAATCCTGTCATCCCTTGTGTCTGGAATGCCTTCCCCTTCTATTTGCTAAATAATACTGATACTTTAAGACTCTGATCAGGTGCCATTTCCTCCAGGAGGCTTTCTCTGATCCCCCAGGCCGGTTAGGGGCATCTTCTAGGCTCCTGCAGCCCCGGTACTCTCTTGTCTTACAGCACTGATCACACCATCGCCACAGTCTACCCCCAACTCTGTCATCATGAGCAGAAATCATGCCTGGTCAGGTGTTCCCTGTACCAAGCAGAGGACTCAGTATTCTGGCAGTGCTCAGTAAATGCTTGCCAAATGACCAAATGAATCCTGGAGAGAAAGGGCAGACAGTCTGAGATCCAAGATTGATACCGCCAGGCTTCCTTCATTAGAGACTGTTTGGGCTAATGAATGACTGAGTTAAGGACTCAGCAGGGGCCCAGCTCCCTGTTGGGAGGAGGGAAATGGGTAGGGGTGTTGTCTTTCACCAAGTTTGTTCTGAAGGAAATGTGATCTCCACTGGGAGAACAGGAGGTCTCACTTTTCCCAGTCCCGATAACTCCTCCCATGTCTCAGCCTGAGCCTGGACAGATGTGCTTTCAGTCTGCCTGTGCCCTAGGTTTCGGGTGAGCAGTTTCTGAGTCCAGACACCAGGCTCCGGTTTGGGCTGAGCCCAAGAGCAGGGCCACCTGTTCACACTGCTGACAGGTAGGATAGAGGCCAAGCTTCCACTTCTGAAGAAGAGTCAGAGCTAGATGAACTTACAAGGTAAGTGCCTCGGGGGGGAAAAGGGAGGAAATGGTTGCCACAGGGAAGCAGGAAAGAGAGACCAGAAGACCTGGCCTCCACCTTATATAGTCAAGGGAAGCACGGAAGTCAGACTCTGGACTGCTCACTTCAGCTATACCGAGAAGTCAGTAAAAAGCAAAGAAAGAAAAAGTCACTAAAAAGTTCCAGTTGTGCTGGGACACTGTGTAAGAGACAATGGAGAACTGGACCTTATCCCTGCCCTTGGGGAGGCACACAATCCAGTGGGTTAAGGTGAAGTCTAGCCCACAAACTTCTTAATACAAAGAACAGAGTGTGACAAGTGGCAGATCCTGCCCTGCACCTTTAGCCAGGCAGCCCACACCACACACGATGAGCCAGCTCCATGTAATGCAGGTCAACAGCGCCCACGTAGGAGGGCCGCTATCCAGAGCTGTTGGCTTGACGGCCTTACACTCTGTGAGGATTCATCATCTCTTCCTAATTCGGTCAGCGTGTGAACCTCACTGATTTCTCTGTTTGTGGAATGACTGCCACCTCAGTCTTGACATTCAGCCCTGCTTCTCCAACCTGACCTCCAACTTCTCTTCCACAAGGAGTCCCCTCCTGCTATAGGCTACCATGGCCCCACCCAGATGACACTCATACCCTTCCAGACCACCAGGGAGGTATGGGGCAGAAGCAAGGGTAGGGGACAAGGGAAGAGGAGATCGCACCCAGCTGGGAGGAATCAAGGAAGGCTTCGTAAGGGACGCAGCACTTGAGTTAAGCCTTGAAGGCTGGTGGGATTTAAGCAGAGGGTGATGAGCACAGAATACAGAGGGTGGTCTGTGTGGAAGGGACACATCCAGGGCCCAGCGACTACAGGCTCCACAGTGTCCATAAAGAGGAGGATGAAGCACCTCCCCCTGAGCAGAAGAGCCTCAGGTTACTGTCCTTCACTATCCAGAGCTCTCCCAAGGCCCCAGGGCTGGGGACAGGAATTAGGGAGGTCAAGGAAGAGACACGCACAGCACAGAGCCCCAGAGAATTGAAGGGGAAAGAAAGGTAGAGAACTATATTATGCAGCATGTCTGAGTTTTGTTCTAAATACTGGTATAATTGACCATACCACTCATATACATGGTGTAAGTGAGTCATGCCCCACATAATGATGTTTTGGTCAATGACAGACTACATTTATGACAGTGGTCCCATAAGATTATAATGAAGCTGAAAAATTCCTATCACCTAGCGATGTTGCAGTCATCTTAACATTATAGTGTAATGCATTACCTTTTCTGTGTTTAGATATGTCTAGATACACAAATACTTACCATTGTGTTACAGATGCCTACAGTATTCAATATGGTTGCATGGTGTACAGGTTTGTAGCCTAGGAGCAAGGCTATACCTTATAGCCTAGCTGTGTAGTAAACTATACCATCTAGGTTTGTGTAAGTGCACTCTATAATGTTCACAGAATGACAAAATTGCCTAACTATACATGTCTCAGAACATGTGATTGCCATTAAATGACACATGACTATATGTGTAAATTTAAAAAAAAAATTGAGAATGGGATTGTATCGTGCTATAGGCAGGTCTGCTGGGCAGAGCTAAGGGCCAGGACACAAAGAGGAAGAAATAAACAGCATGAAGCACCTGCGCAGAGTCTAGAGCACAGAGGGGCTGAATAAGGACCTGCTGTAGGAATTCGAGAAAGTTTCCTTTGAGCAAGAATGGTCAGGCTCTCCTCAACCCCACTCTCCCCCCAGGCCTGGCTCTGTTAGCAGGAAGAACTATAATTGGTGGGTTACATGTCTGTTTCCTTGGGCCCAGAGCCTGGGTCCCTCCCACCCCCATCTGCAGTGCCCAGCAGAGGCCCACTCATTCTTTCATAAGCAAGAACTTTTTTGGGTGAGAGGAAGGGAAGGATGCCCTCGTTCAGGCCGTCATCACTTTGAATCTGTGTTACCTAAACAACTTCTTAACAGATCCGCCTTCACCCCTCTGAAACACAGCCCTAACTAGGTCATTCCCCTGCTCAAAAATGTCCCACATCTCCCCACTGTTTATAGGACGGATATGTGTTCCAAACTCCTCACCTTGGGCAAGGCAGGCCTTGCACATTCCAGCCTCTCTCAAATCACCTTCCCTCTTTCCCCACACCCTGCACAAATCCCACCTCGGCAACATCAACATGTTCTCCAGACCCAGCAGCCAGCCAGCATCTGCCTCTTGCCTTTGCTCAGCCTGCTCCCTGGCTCTGTGGTTCTGTATGAGATTGGCACTGAGGGCGGGGTCCGTGCCTTGTTCACCTAATTCTGATGGAGTCATCCTGACCAAGGGAGGTGGGACAAGAGAAGGCAGGACAAAAGCAGGCTAGAGCCTGGGGTACTCATGAAAGGCCCCCACAGACACCATCCACACAGGTAAGAATGAATTATTCAGAACAATTGTCTGAATCACACATATACCATAAGCTCAATCACTTTCTGTATTCTTTGGGCAGGTGCTTAATTGCTCTTAGAAAAACATGTATATGAAAAAGCTAAAATAATCAACACTTGGGGCTCAATGGGATAGGGTAAAGTCAGCCTTCCCTGGGGGATGGATAGGTGGATTCACAGCACTGTTGGCTTTGCAAATGCACTGCCAACACTCGGTTAGCCAGGGAAAGTAGCAGCCTGGTAGCCCTTGGCAGTTAACAACAGGTGATTCCAGTGTCAGCAAGGGCCAGTTTCCACCCCCTTACTCCCTTGTACTGCAGCAGAATGAAGCAGGGCTCATCTGTTTCTGGGGGAATGAAGATGCCACACACAGCCTGCAGTTATGAATGGCTCTTATAACAACAAGATGACATCTGTGCTTGGTTTTTAAGATGCATCATTGCATGTTTATTAAACTATTGCTCCATCATATTTATTTGGCTACAAAACAACTCCCAGCCCATACTTCCAAAAGTGGTTTATTAAAAACTAAGCCTTGAACATTAATACTCAAGAGCACCCTTGAGAATCAATAATAATGCTGCAGATAAAATGAAAGGGAATCAAAGCAGTAAGTCTTGGTGGGGCTGCGGCTGCCTTTCAACATTTTTTTGTATGTTCAGGCAGCTAGAGTGGGGAAGAGCACCAACGGTCTGCGGCACTGGGTGCAGGGATGGCCACCCCAACACCTGACTTCCCGTTTAAAATGCAGACGTGACGGGAGGGAAGAGGGGTGTCCTGTGGCCACCTAGCTCTATACAAAGGGCCAAAAGAGGCCAAGGTTAGGCCCAGTGGGGTCCAGTAGTTTCACCAAGAATAAAACCTCTTCCCCTAACCAACAGTCCCATAACTGATGCCCTATGCTACCCCAATCTGAACATCTATCCTGGACACAGACCCTGCCTTGGTCCTGGTACGAGGCTGAGCCCTGAGTTGAGTCCTGTCCCTGCCCAAAAACATGCCTCAGATCCAACCTGCCAGTGGTCACAGGGGACTAGCTGAGCCTGTGAGCCTGGGAAAATGTAGTCTGTCTCTGGGCAGGAGCCAAGGATGGTCACCCCAGCCCTCTGGGCAGGGCTTTTTAGCCCCAAAGACCCGGCAGAATGGTCTCTTCCAGCTCCCTCCCAAGTCCCCAAGCCCCTCCATGGACGCCCACCTACAACCCAGCCAGGCAGCAAGCAATAACATGTGACCACTTTCACAGAGAAACAAGAAAGAATTTAAAGATTCAGAAAAGAACTCACAGATAGATATGGAGGGGCCTCCAAACCATCTCTATGAAGAACAAAATATCTGAAGGATTCAGGGATGTTTGCAGGCTGACTTCCTACCTAAAATATCTAAGGTTGACCTGGGCCGAGGGAGCCAGGTGACTCTGTGACTACAGGGAAGTCACAGGGGACAGTTCTCAGCTTAGGGCAAGAATTTCATCCAAGGCAGTCATCACACAAGGAAGGGACTCACCCTGCTCAGCCCTTCCTGTGGGGGAGAGCAAGGCCTAGGGTTCGACACTCACCTGTGGACTTCCTGCACATTGTTGGCACGAGCAGCTTCCATCAGGGCTGCATCTGAAGAGAGAGGGGACACTGATCAGATCCTTGGCCAGGACCTACCCCTCATGGCTGCTAGGAGGGCCCAGTTAGACAGTGGAAGAGGAAGCACTTCAGAAACATGGGCTTTAACATGTGAACTGATGCCACGACTGAAAGCTAATCATCCCCTCCCCACACGGTGTCCAGTGTTAACCATCTGACTTCCATACCTTTCTATTACAGAGCCCAAACTCTTAACTCCTCTCATCATTCAGGCGATGCAGGTAAAGTGCTAGCACCACATCTTGCCTATCTATGGTAAGCACTCAGTGCGCTCATCCTAACCTATAAGGCTCTGTATGATATAGTATGCTTTATGTTACTATCATTGCTGTATTAACCATTCCCTGACCTTATCCACTTTCTCCCCCATCTCCATTTCTTCAGTTCAGTTCTGAGATACTATGGGGAGGAGCATGCAAGGGTGTGGCCCCTCTGACAATGGAGGGAGCCTCAACTAGGCGTTGAGATTCAACCCACTCTGCCATCTACTTACCACATAACTGTGGCAGCCCCTTTTCCCTCTCAACCACAGCCTCCCTGACAGTAACGCGGAGACAATAATCCTTGCCCTGCCAGCCTCACAAGGATGCCGAGGAGATGAAATGATGGTTGAAAAATCTGCAAACTCCCCAGTGCCAAGCCCAGTGAAGGGAGACCCAAAGCAGAGGGTTCAGATCCCTTAGGAATCACCAGGCCTTGCAGAAAAGCAATGCCGAGCCTGCCCTGGCCTGGGTAGCCTGCAGGCGGTTGGCACCACCTTGTGGCCAGAGAGGAAAAACTGCCTGACTTGGAAAACTCAAAAGTCAACAGCAGAGGCACAATTTTTTCAAATAGTCCAATACCAAGTGCCAGTGGAGCCCTCTTGCCCAGCCCGGTTCTGAGCTACACTGTTGCGCACAGGACAGACTCATACCCATCCCTGACTCAGGAATCTCTCAGTCCAGCCAAGAGATTCACCCATGAGAGAATGCATTTGAGTAGGGTGGAAAGAGCAGGATCTGGAGGCAGGCAGACCTGGGCTCTAGTCTCAACTCTTCCACTTACTTGCTGTATGACCTAGCCAGCTCACCTAATCTCCTGAGCTTCAGTTTCCTTATCTGAGCAAAAATTATAAGAGATCCATCTTACATGCATATGAAAACCAGTTCTGTGGTTCACACACTGGTGCCTCCACTCCACCTCCTGGCCTATACTCCAGGGCCAGGTCTTTCCTGCTTACCTTACTCAATTGTTCTCCAAGCATGCTCAGACAGCCACCAGCTGGAAGGGGATCAAAATTCCTCAGAGATGGCTATATCCATTCAACCCTCACAGAAAAAAAATAGCTTCCACAAGGTTACAGAGTGAGGAATGAGCAGAAATCAGAACGTCCTGGCTCCTAAAGCATTCAGTTTCTAATACACTGCACTGGGGGCCTCAGCTCAGCACTCTTAAGTCAGGTAACAGAGCAGCTGACAAGTCAGAAGGGTTGGAAGTGATCGTGGGTTTGATCATTATTCATTTTAGTAAAGAGACTTTCGTCTCCTTGCTGGAGTTCACATGCCACAAAGTCCAGTCTGGAGCCCCCAGGATCCTCTTAAGCAAGACCTTGGACACCTCTCCCCAATTCATCCAAACACACTTGCCTCACAACATTCCCTGCTCATGAACTTTCATGGCTCTCTACTGCCTACAGAAGAAATTCCAATTCTCCTGCCTGGCACCCAGGCTCCACTCCATCTGCTCTCCCCTCATTCCAAAGACACCATCTTGCAACCAAGTTGGCCACTCTGCTAGTTCTTGCACATTCCATGATGACCTGCAACTGTGATCTTTGTTCTCTGAAGCCTCTGAATGGAATACAATCCAATTTAAGACACATTTACTGAGTAAGTACTAAGTTCCAGACACTGTAGTAGACAAATCATGTTTAGGTATTAGGGAAAGTTGCCAAAAAAGTTGCTGAAAAAAAAGATAAGATGCATTCCTTTCTCTCATGGGGCTCACAATGTCACTCTCCATCTCCTTCCTCATCCTTCAGAACTCAAGTTCGAATTCCACATCCTCCAGTGGCCTCCATCCTCCAGGACGGCTTTCCTGACCCTACAGACCCTCTGATCCCCCAAGAACACAGAGTCAGCACCACTCACCAGCCCTGCATGCCAACTGCCTGCACTGCTCCCTTGATTGATTTTGTGTTAAGTTAGGACTTCTCACATACCTAGCCCCAAACTAGGCATACAGAGGGTATCCAAAAAAATGCTGCAAGTTACAGAATCATGCCATGCCTACGCTAGAAGATCCCTTGGAGTCTACTTCAACACCCTCATTTTGTAGATGAGGAAACTGAGGAAGCAACAGTCCAAATTGTAATGGGAGTTAGACACAGAGCCAAAACAAGATCTCCAATGTCATCACTCCCAGTCCAAAGCTCTTTCTTTAGAGCTGGGCACATCCTGCTAAATAAACAAATGAAAGAAAGTCAAGACAGTCCCCACTTTTGCCCCAAAGTCTCAGAGCTTGGGATACATAAAATCTATGGACAATGTGCCTCAGTCTTCCCCCTTGAGGACCAACTAAGAAACCTTGAGTGGCTGGGCTCACACAGGTCACTTGTCTGGCTGGCTCTCTGCCCTCTCTCCCAGCCCCTACTCAGCTCCATGCACCCAGCTGAGATGCCAGTCTTGATCAGCCATCCCCCTCAGTTGCTCTTAGGTCTCCAGGGATCCAGCTTCCTTCTCCTGCCAACTACCCCATTTGGTAAGATCACCTCCTGGCAAGTGAAACCAGGCAGAGCAAAACCCTGGGAGACTGATGGACAGACCCAAGCCACTGAACTACAAGACAGACCAAATTAACAGTACTGGGAGAATACTGAGAAATCATCCTTCACTATATAAGGAAACTGAGGCCAGAGAGGAGTCTCTCTGGGTCAATCTGGCACTGGAATCAAGTCTTGTCCTTTCTCAGGCCACCTTAGGGTAGCAACTCATCTAAACCATCTACTGGTTGCTCTTAAAACACCCCATGGTTTCCTGGAGGCCTCTTGAAAAAGGGATTGGACCAGGCAGAATATTAGAACATAAAGGCATCATGCTGTAATATTAGATGTTTAGTCCAATGCCCCCATCGTACAGACAAAGTGATGTCCAAAGAGGGGAGGCTGACCTACGATAAAAGGCTATACAACTCCGAGACGGTGAGCTATCCAGTGCAACACCCTGCCCCTGGAACCAGGTGATGTCTGAGTCCCTCCAAGACTGAGGCTCTAAGGGTCTAAATCTATAAGCATCTCCCACCCTCTAAAGATGCAAAGTCGGGACACTCCTCCCGCCTCTCCCTGCCTCGAACCCAGACTGTCCCGATAATCACCCTTGTTGGATGGACTCTTGCTGTAGCAATGAACCACCAGCGCTGTGGCCAGGGCCCACATGCCCAGTCCGGCCTTGTTGGGGACCCCATTCCAGCTGTCCTGTCCCGGGAGTGTTTCTTCGGGGGCAGGAAGGCGTCCCCACGTGGCAGCCGTGAAGCACTGGGACTCGGTGCGTCCTCCCCGGCACCCCCCGGTGGCTGCCCCTTGTCCGTGGACCAAAGCCAGTGATGTTCCAGGGCGCTCCCCGGCGACTGCCCTCAGCCACTGCGGCTCCCCGCAACCCCCGGTGATCACACTCTGGCCAGAAGCACCTCCATGGCTCCGGAGCGATTGGGACGTGAGCAACCGGAGGAGGAGCCGCGGCGCCGGCACTTTTCTTCTCAACACCAGGGACCCCAGCATCGTGACAGCTGCTTGGATAACCCCCTGGTGCCGGCCCCTGTGCTGGCCACGTCCAACATGGCTTCCGCGGCGCGTTCGAAGGCGCCGCGATCGCAGTGGAATTGCGTACTACCTCACGGGAGTGGTAGTCCACGACCCTAGATCTTTCCGCGGCTGAGGAACGAATAAACTACATTTCCCAGAAGGCCGTGGGATTGCGTCACAATGATGGCCAACTTAGAGGAGTCCGCGGCATGTTGGGAAATGGAGTTTGGGTGGAGGGGCGTGGCAAAAAGGAAAATGCCAAGGTGGGGCGTGGCAATTAGAGTTTAAGATTCGAAACCCAGACCTCTTTCCTAGTTCAGTTAAAATACACGACGCGATTTCTGACCAGTGTAAATTAAACATGGATCTTCAGCAGAAGCCTGTTATGAAACGTATGCTTATTTCTTTTAGCCTATTTCTCTTTTCAGCCCGGATGGCTTTTCAGAAAGATGTCTAGGGTAACCAGTGCAGAACGTAAGGGACCATGCTGTAATATTAGATATTTAGTCCGATTTTCCCACTGTACAGATAGGATTACCTTTTATTTTCCTACATAGACTTCATTTCGGTTGAGGAGTTGACCCCCGGTCTTGCTTTCCCTCTTGTGTTATTTTCAGAGGGCTTTCACCTGAGCTATCTCATTTGCTTCTCATGGCAGCTGCAAGCAGGAAGTTGGACCAAAACTATTACTATTATTCCAGTCTACAGCGGAGGGAATTTAGGCTTAAAGATGAAATAATTAGCCAACAAGTCACTTGGACTAAAGCTTAGCCAACAAATCACCTGGACTAAAAGGCAGGTCTTTATGCTTTCCGTTAACACCTGCACCCTCATCCTACCCCCTATTTTCCAAACTGAACCCACAGGTAGGCAAAGACAGAAGAAGCTCTTCTTGTGTCAGTTCTGTCTCTTGCAAGTCCTTTGGGTCTGCTCAAACTTCACATTATCAGAGGCTTCTCTGACCATTCTAATTCGTATAGCAATCCAACTTGCCCCATCTTTCTTAGCCGGCCTAATTTTTCATCACAGCAGTTATCACCACTTGACATGCTAAATATTTGTTTATTGTATTTCTCCAGTAGAACATGAGCCCCATGATGCAGGAACTTTGTTTTTTCACTTTTATATCACATCTAAGGAGTGCTATTTAGCAATAAAAAGGGACCCTTGGTAGACACAATGACATGGATGAATCTCAAAATAATTGCTGAGTGAAGCAAGCCAGATCTAAAAATAAATAGACAAACAAAAAGACTACCTGTTGTGTTATGCCACTTATATAAGATTTTAGGAAATAAAAATCAATACAGTATATAGTAACATAAAGCAGACCAGTGGGGATAACAGGGGAGGGGTGGAGGGAGGAAGGGTTTATAAAAGGGCACGAGGCAGCTTTTGGGGGTGATGGATATATTCATTATGTTGATTGTGGTGATTGTTTCACAGGTGTACTAATGTCAAAATTTATCAAATTTACACTTTAAATGTGAAATTTAAAGTTTTATTATACTTCAATAAAACTGTTTCAAAAAACTATGATGGGACATTGTTCACCTCAGATTAGCACATATAAAATAACTCTGTGCGGCAAACTTGTGAAGAAAAAGACACTCATGTTGTCGGTAGGAGTATATATGGGTACAACCTCAACGTAGGGCTGACAAAATATTAAAATATTAGAATTCAAAATGTAGACATATTTGCCTATGTATAAAATAAGGAATGTTTTGAGATATTTGTAATAGTAAGAGATTAAAAGCAGCCTCAATGCCCGTCAAAAGGAGATTGGTTAAATATATTAAAGTTGAACAAAAATATATTAAAGTAAAGCTAAACAATGGAATATTTTTAAAAATGGGGTATCTATCTGTTTTAATATGAAATACTCTGAGATATTTTAAGTAGAAAAAATATCAAAGCACAGAACAGTTGTATACAACCACTGGTGTTATTTGAAAAAATATATATATATTTTTTGTGGTTTTATACATAGGATATCTCTGGAAGGATAAATGGTTGTCCCTGGGTTGGGCAGAATGGGGCTGGGGGAGAGGGGAGAGAAGTAGGGAGGGAGGAAGAGTTTACTTTCCACCATATACTTGTATTCTGTACAATGCGAATATATTACCTATTCAATTCAACAAAACAGTCAAAAATTCTTATTACTTTTATGTCAATATTCACGTTAAATTAACTTCTGGCATCAGACGGAGGAGTGCCTTTAATTTCATTCAGACTGCCACATTATTTTTTTTTCTCAAGTAGAAACACTGACATCTTGTGGCCTTTTAAGATAGTGCGGCTAACGATCACCAGCATCAGCATTTTCTCCATTCCATTCCATTCCACTCCATCCTGCTCCACTCGGCTCCACTCCATTCTTCTCAACAATATTCGTAACTGTCTACTCTGGGTTTTCCCAACTCTCTAAAGCTTACAAAATCTCAATAATATTCAACCTCATGTATCGAGCCCCTGTGAGGCATTAGGTACTGAAACTGTAATCATGAACAAAGTCACGTGGGTCTGGAGGGGCGTGCAATCACCAGTATCCACACAAAGTGGTAAGTGCCACGACTGGGATCATTCAGGTTTCCCTGGGAGCACACACTAGGCTGAGTGGTTGGGAAGTCTTCCTGAACAAAGTGACATCTGAGCTGAGTTCTGCAGGAAGAGCCAGAACTGACCAGATGAAAGGGAATGTAGTGGCTGGTATCGGGTGGGGGCACTTCTAGAATAGGGTCACTACAGGTAAAAGGAACAAACACTATGTGCAAATTCGCAGAGGCAAGAGCACAAATCTTTTTTTTTATTTATTTCTTTTTACAATGCATGTTTAAGGAACTGAGTGTTCAGTGTGGCTGAAGCGTAGAGTAGGAGAGGGTAAGAGGTGAGAAATGAAGCTTAACCAGAGAGGTTAAGCAACTTAATAGGTTTTCTCAGCAAGTACGTGGTGCACCAAGAATTTGGACCCAGGATTAAATGACTCTACCACTTCTACTGTTTCTCGCCATGAAGATTTTGCTCTGTGAGCCTTTCCTGGGCCCCATGCCTACTGCTCTGCTCCTCCTGACTGGGCTTAAAACTGGACCCTCTGCCCTCCCTCTCTCCCTTCTTCCCTCCCTCTCTCTCTTCTTCCTTCCTTTCTCTTTCCCTCCCTCCCTCCTTCCTTCCTTTCCATCCTTCCTTCTTTCCACATTCCTGATTTTCTGCAGCCGTGGTGCTATTGAGGAGAAAGGAAAGGCTCTTTGGGTTACAAAGTAATAATTCAGATCTCAGAGGAGCGGTCCACTCTGGCCATGTTGACAAGTAAAGCTGACAGGTGAGAATAACGCCTGCATCAGAGCCTCTCTCCTTCCCTCTAGCTTGGTGGGGCAGGGTAGAGCCTGAGGTGGGAGTGGCCCCGGTGAGCCTTGGCTTTGAAAGCTGTGTCTCTCAGCAGCAGTCCTAAGTCTCTTCAAGTGCAAATGAATGTGTGTATGTGTTTACTGAGTGCTTGCTATGAACAAAACTCTATTTTTGCTGCTTATGCTACGTTATCTTGCATAATCCCAATAACCCTCCAATGAGGAAGATATTATCTCCACCTAACAGATAAAAAACCAAAGTGTAGAAAGATTAAGTAATTTGGCCAGTGTCACTCAGCTTGTAAATGGCAAAATTGGGGCTCTAATGGTCTGAACCCAAAGCCTAGACTCTTGACCACTACAAAGTCCCAGCTTCTAGGAAAAAACCCAGATCCACATGTAACAGACATTTCTGAACTTTGCCTGGGGTATGGAGGAAGAGAAGAACTGGAAGGATTGTCAACACAGTGCGGAGCCAGTGTGACACATTGGGATCTGGGTTGTGAGGGTGCATTCCCGCATAACTGAACCAAAGGCACAAACAAATGCAAGGGGGAGGGAAAACTCCATGCAGGAAGGAATTCCTGATGCGCACCTGAATGGCTGGCTCTTCCAAGAGCTGGTGGGATGGCCACCACCAACCCTTCTCCAAGTTTGAAGGGGCTCGAGCATTTCTAACTGGATCCAGGCATGGGCAAACCCCTTTTTCTTCTTTGTTCATCTGAGATATTTGACAGTCTTTAAATGTAACTTTACTAGAAAGCTGACAGAAGAATGAAATCTTAAAAAGCGAAGGGACAGGTGAAATTCTAGAGTACACATTTTTGATAGTAAGGTGGGTGAACTCTCGGCACAGATTTGCTTGGCTGGTCCATTGCCCTGGACATGTAAACTGCTCCTTCCCCCACCCTCGTCTCTGTCTTGCCTGGATGATGAGCAAGCTACTTTGACTCTTGTCAAGGGACAGGTTCTCTGGAAGCAGAAGGTGAGATGGAGTTTTGGGTGCAAACTAGATGAGAGGAAGTGCTAGAATGGGGATGTAGGGAAAGGCAGAGTAGAGGAGAAAGATAACATCAATTGCCATTTGGAGACTAGTTCCAACTGGTGCGATTTTAGCTTGTTTCAGTAATCCCTGTATGTTAAATCTTGTATAGAGGTTGCAGCTGGCTACCACCTTTCATAGGCTGAATTTAACAGAAGACATGGGATACAAGAGGATCTCAGTGGTGCAAGAAGTGATTGTCCCAGAGTCTATTGTACCCTGTGTCACATCTTAGCTTCCTTCTGAATTTAGCCATTGCTGTGGTTGACAATTCTTTGTGATCACAAACTCATCTAGATGACAGCACCCTACCTCAAGCAAGAATCTGCTTGTATCATCACTTAATGTTTCATTTTTTTAATATTTAAACTCTACCAGAACCCAGTGGCAATTAAGATTTGCTTTTAAAATAGACCACAGACAGCAGAAAAGGGCATGGTTTTACTCCAAACCCTAAGTGGTCTGCGCTGTGATTCTTCTGGGGCTTGCCGAGGTTTCCTATACAATTGCTCTTTCTGCTACAGACACTTCCCACACCATAGGGTTTGCTGCATCTCAAAACCCAAGTGGCAGGGCAGCTTTGTGATGGAGCTCAGGCTCACAGCCTCAGCTGAGGGCAGGAGGTTAAAAAATGAAATTTGGTATGAAGGGCACGCAGGAATGGCAAGGAGGTGCTCGTGGGCATGACTTGTCCCAATGACTATGTTGAATTATTGCCCCACCCGGTGAATAGGCTGGGCCACCTTGGAGGCTGTTTATGTACAGATTGACTATGACCTTGAGTTAATCTCCTGGTGGGGGTCTGGATTGTTTCGAGACTCAGTCTCTGGAATTTCTAAGCAAGCACATAATTAGTTAGGGGAGTGACGGGAAAAGAAGGGAGATAAAGGTATTTCCTAGTTAAAAGTATAACAAGAAATGGGCAGGAAAATTTCAAAATAGGGCACTGAAAAACGGGGCACTGGTTACAGTTTGAGGAACTTAGACCTGCTGTAGAGACTTTGCTTGCTGTGGGCCCTACTCAAAACTGCAAGCCTTATGGATTACTTGGTGAGTAGGTTGGAGCAAGATACTCAAATGTAGACTATGTTGCCTCCAAAATCTAAATAGGCCCACCAAGCATTGTGCCTCTTTATTCAATGCGGACAACTTAAGGTTAAGCAACTTGTCCCTCATTCAAAAAGCTCTATTTCAACATGCCCCAGGCCTTGGCCCCCTAGAAACTTACCTATGTGTCAATTCCCTGAGTTTCCACAGGGTTTATCTGCCCTGTGCATCCTCTGGAATGCGTGTGTTCTACCAAAGTATCTGGGATGCTGATACTTCCTGCTTGGGTCCAATTAGCATAATGTCATCAAAGTAATGGACCAGCATGATATTCTGGGGGTTATCAAGATAATCAAGGCTCCCTTCTGGCTATATTATGCCAGAAAACAGGAGGTTAACACAGCTCTGAGAAAAAATTGTGAAGGAATACAGTTTTCATGCCACATGAAGGCAGTTTGCTTTTGAGGTGAAAAGAAAACATTTTCCAGATGCCTGGGGCTACATTGATTTGCTCCATTAAAGATGCTACATCCAGGTTGTAGCTTTAATTGGATTCACTACCTGAGTATGTTTACGATAATCCGTAGTCATCTTCCAAGATCCATCAAGATTTTGCATCTGCCAAAAAGGACAGATGAAACAGGATTGCGGTGGCAAGAACTATCCTGCATCTTTCACGCCGTGGTGGTGGTGTTAATCTTTGCCATTCTCTCAGGCACACGTGAGTATCGTGGTGCTGGGTGGAATGGTTTCATTTCCTCAAATAGCTAGAATACATAGGTCTGGACAACTATTATACAAGGTGATAGAAGTATTGTCCCTGACTACAATCTCTTGCAATAACCCACTTGTGGAATTCATGTTTCCTGTAAGCTTAAGCTCTGACAAGTTCAAGTTGCTATTTCTGTGTGTGTGTGTGTGTGTGTGTGTGTGTGTGTGTTCGAGTGTGTGCATGCACTTCAATCTCGGCATGGGAAGCTGTGATCATGGTTTGGCTACTCTGGACCGCTCATGCCATAGGATCAGCAGACAGAGAAAGGCATTTCCGCATGAGCAGGGGTAGTTGACCCTGATTCACATGAATGGCAAGAATTGCCGGTTCATAATGGAGTACGAAAGAGCATGTCTGGAACTCAGGGGATTGACCGGGTCATTTCTTGGTGCTTTTCTGCCCCATGAGAACTGTGAATGGGTAATTGCAGCACCATGGCCTGACAAGGGCGAGGCAAGAGGGCTGAAGGTCTGGGTCACCCCTCCAGGCAAAGTGCTCAGTGAGGGTGGGGAAGCCTGGGATGGCTGGTAGAGGCAGGAGATGAGAACATCAGTTATGGTCCTGGCTATCAATTATGACCTGCTATAACAATAATATTTAACCTGGATTTTAGCAGATTGCAACTGGTCATCAGCTTGAAGAATTGGGTTTAAACTTCCCTTCCTGGGGAAAAAGTGAGAGCATCGTTTTTTCTCACACAAGGTCCAGATATGAACAGGGATGAACAGATCTAGGTGGTGTAGTGGATGGATGTACAAGATCCTGTTTATTTGCACCCAGATGTGCTCAGCTTGACTTGCCCACTCCTCTCCCTTGTGGCCTGGGCCACTTGCCCTATTTTCTGACTGGATTGGCCCCAGGCATGGCTCATTTCATTCCAGTGGTCATGGCCCTGGCTCTGGTCATCTCAGCCTGCCCTCGGGGTGGAGGACCAGGCTTCAGCACAGCTTTTATCATAGCCACTGCTATAGGGGCCGCAGCAGCTCCGGCTTTGGGGCTGACCCGTCTGGACCCATGGAGGCTCTCGCTTTCCCAGCAGCTTCCCAGAGTGGTCAAGTACACAACCTGCAATTTGTAGGGAATTAATGCCCCATCAGGATGATTTTGACCAATGGGAGAAAGAACACGAGAAGACAGCGGGGCACGGTGGCGCACACCTGTAGTCCCAGCACTTTGGAAGGCTGAGACGAGAGGATCACTTGAGCCCAAGAGTCTGAGAACAACCTGGGCAACATAGTGAAACTTTCATCTCTACAAAAAGTTTGAAAAATTAGCTGGACATGGTGCACTTGTATTCCCAGCTACTAGGGAGGCTGAGGCAGCAGGACTACTTGAGCCCAGGAATTTGAGGTTGCAGTAAACTATGATCAGGCCATTGCACTACAGCCTGGGTGACAGAGTGAGATTCTGTCTCCAAATTCTGTCTCTTAATTAATTAATTAAAAATTTAAAAAGGACAAAGAAAACAAGAAGGTATGAGAAGGAGATGAATGGCCTCCTTTTCCTCCCCTGCTGGATTAGTTTTAGTTGCAGGAGTCCCGCGAGCAATGCTGTTGGATACCTTTGTGAACATGCTGCCAGCCCAGCATAGCACACCTTGTAGTTGCTCCTGACTTCCCTCGTCACTACCTCTTTCCCTCGCTCTTGCTTCTTTCTCAATAAAACATCAGCACATTTGCTTTGCCTTAGGCTGACTCTGTGTTCCAGGGAACCTGGGTGAGGAGAGAGGTGTGGCCAGAGAATGGGAATGAAACTGAACTAGTGGTGAGATTGAAGTTACTATAATGACAAGGTCTAGAAGATGACCACGGAAGGGAGCAGCTTAGGTAGAATGGATGACCAGCTCACTGGAAAAGAGAATATCAAGGAACCTAGAGTCCAGGTCAGGCGACAGGGAAATCCTTTGGAATGTAGGAGAGAGTGATCCAGGAGCTGAAATCATTAAAGCATATGGGAAGGGGTGAGGGTAGCACAGTCTCTTCACTTTCTGTAAGAGGAAGGGCATTTGCGGTTAGCGATGTGGAACAAGAACATGTAGCTCGCCTCCAGGCCCAGTGGTACGAGGTCTGTGGAGAGGACTGCAAAGTAAGCAGTATCCTCAGAGCAAGAGAATGAAGAGAAAATTTGACAAGGAGGGTGAGGATGCAGAATATTCTGTTGATGAGTAACCTTGAGCTCCAGGGTGCATAGCAGAAAGACTGCAGGAGATGAGGACCTATGGAAGATGGGATCAGAAAAGGCAATGTACGGGCTGAATGGGGATTAGAGCTGGGGAATGAGAGATCACCCAGGTGGCTATATGCACAAGGCTGAAGGGCCTAATGAGATTCATGCACCAGGAAGAGGGGTATGAGCTCTCACCCAGAGCATGCACGTTCTGGGGTTCCCACTCAGCCCTGCTGATGGAGGCGGGGAGTACTGCAGGCATCGGTGGTGGAGCCTGCTCTGAAAGCACAGCTCCTCCCTTTTACCTTCCATGGACAGGAGGCCTCCAGGACAGCAGCAGTGTCCTCTTACTCCAGGTGAATGGGCAATAGCCTCCTGCAGGTCCCCATCATGCAAGCACTGGCTGCTGTCTTTGCTGTGAGATCTTAAAGGTGCAGGTGTTAGGCTGAGCTGCCTGTGTTTTCCTTGTCCTCCTGTTCTGCCCTCTAGCAAGGGACTGTATTTCTTTGTTTGCACTTGGTGCATGTCTACTTATTTCTAAGACACCATTAAACTTAGGCAAACTTTCACATCCTTTTATTTTTCTTTTCATTCCCTCACCTATTTTACATAACTCTTTGATCTTTATCTTCCTATGAAAAAGAGTCTATTTTTAATTTCTTGACATTTCCCTCACTCTCTTTTTCTGTTACACTGACTCCCTCTTTTACCTTAACTGACTTTGTACTTGTTTGAGTTCATTCAGTGCTAGCTGGGATTGTTTCCCACTTCTCCAGGCAAAGTGCAAAGCCCCCTTCTCCTTGGACCCTCTCTCAGAAGGACTTGGTGACCTGTGCACAGCAACCTGAGTTTACTGACTTTGTGCATTTTATTGCTATCAATTAAGTTTGATACCTTTCCTTCTTCCATGACAGTGGAGTTCCTTTGGCTCAATATTAACCACCGAATACTTCTCCACCTTTTACTTACCTTCTTCCATCTTCCATAGCACTTCCCCCATCCACAAAATTACCCTCACTTTCTGCAAATATTCCCCTACTTTCTGCAAGTGCGTGCTTACTTTTAAAACTATTTTCCATGCTTGATGTATGTCTTTTGAAGATTTTTTTCCCCCCAAGACTACTCCTAAAGTTTATATTCTGGGGTGTGACTAAAATGCCAGTGCCTGACTCACAGTTTGGGCTGATCAATGTAAAATATTAAATTAATAATCTTGTGAGCTGTGTGCACATTCTCACCTCCTTTTAGTTCCCTTTGTGACACCTTCCCCATTAATTAATTAGCATCTTTATGAGCTCAGAGTTCTTTTAATAGACTTGACTAGTCCTGATTCACTGTTTCCTTCCTCTGGAGTTCGTGTGGTCACTCTTTGACGAGTCACAGCCCTGTTTTTAGGCTGGACTTTCTGACCTCATCAGACCTGCCCCAAGTATCTCTGAATGTGTCTTTGCTTTCTTGAGTGACAGTATGTCCCAGGCTCAGCATGAAATATTTCCTACTTCAAGAGGTAAAATCAGTTTCTTTCCCAGAGTCTTACCTCTTCTTCCAGGAGAAAAGTATTAGAGTCAAAATCCGGAATGTAGGCTGATGCCACTCACCAGCCAGTGGAAGGCAGGTTGATATTAGAGTTTTCTCGGGCCAGTTTGATGACCTATCGAGAGTGTTCTTCTTTTTGCTTCTCCCCCACCCTCCCTTTTATGTAAAGAGTCATGAGTCTATCATATCATGCATATACATCATATCATGTTCTAACTTACTGCCACCTTTACCAAGGTTCTTATTACTCTTCTCTAATGTGAGATATTGTTAGCCATTTTCCCTCCTTTCTTTAGCTGATAATTTTTTCATCTTCCCACCAACATTGATATAAAAAACTGTCAAACCAAACCACATGTTTTAATGATAGTTTTGTCCCCCAATATATTAATATAAGTCTCCAGCTTATTTTCTCTTTTAACCCTCAGCGGAAGCATCCTTGGGCTCCCAACTGTGCATGTCTGGATGATCTGACCTGTAAGCATCACTCACATACTGATCGTCTGAAAAGAAAAAGTGCCAACCTTCCCAGAGTAGCTTTCACCTCAAAGAGAGTAGCAAACACTAAGGTTAGCATATAGACAAATAGCGTTGCTCAAGTTCACTTAAATTTCTCCTCTAGTTTTCTCCATCTGAGGCTTACAATTTAAATCTATCTTCTTTCCCCTTTATTTTAATATTTTACCTTTTACTTGCCACTTACAAATTTTTTGTTTTGTGTTGTTTTTAGTTGTTTTAGAACTGAACTCCATTTTCTCAAAGATTCTAGGATATGTATCTTTTACTCTGCTTCCTAACCCTCCCAATATGCTTATAACATTATTTGTGGTTTATTTATTACTTCTGTAATTTTAAATGCTAACTTACACCTTTATTAATTGTTTCATTACACTATAGGCTGTGTATCTTGACCCCACGTGTTTTTTGTTGTTTGTTTTTTTAGAGACAGGATCTCACTCTGTTGCCCAGGCTGGAGTGCAGTGGTGTCATCATAACTCACTGCAACCTCAAACTCCTGGGCTCAAACAATCCTCCTTTCTCAGCCTCCAGAGTAGCGGGGACTAAGATGCACACCACTATGCCCAGATAATTTTTGTAGAGATGGGGTCTCCCTTTGTTACCCAGACTGGTCTCGAACTCCTGGCTTCAAGCAATCCTCCCATCTCAGCCTCCCAAAGTGCTGGGATTACAGGTATGAACCACAGCATCTAGCATCTTGATCCCAAGTTTTAAAGATATGGGTTCTCTTGTTCTTTTCTTTTCCTTCTATCTTCCATCTCTGTTTCTGTCATCTGTACTATCTTTTATTGTCAAGGTTAAAAACACTGATATTCTCTTCTGTTGCCATGATACATTCTGTTAAATCAAAAAGTTGAAAATCAATATGCAAATGCATAAAGTCTGTATCAGTTAAGAATATTTCTGTGGTATACAAGAGAAAACCCAACCCAAACTCACTTAAGTGAAAGTAGATTTACAGGTTCACATAATAGAAAAGTTCCAGATTAGGGCTGGCTCCTGACTTAAGCAGGAGCTTGTAAAATGTAATCAGGACATGGGTCCTCTCTATCTTTTGGCTCTGCTCCCCACTGCGTGGTGGTTTCATTCTCAGAGAAGGTTTCTCTTCCCTGTGGTTTTGATCTGGCTGCCAGCAACTTCTGGCACTATGTCATTCCAGGTTCATGTCCAGCAGGAAAGAGTGAAAATCTTTGTCTCAATGTTTCCAGATGAAGTCTTAAGACTCCCGGTGATTGGACATCTTAGAGCAAGTGTTGCCTCTTAACCAATCAGGTCGCTAGTGAGTGCTTTTTATTATTGATCTTAAGCCTGGCTTATATGGGCCACCCTCAGACTTGAGAGCAGAACCCCACTTAAATCAAATGGCTGATTGGAGAAGGGCTTTGAGCTAGTTGGGAAATAGATATCATATAATTTTTTGTTCACTTGCCATTTCTCTGACTCTCCCAGGCAACCGCTTCCTTCAACCCCAAAGCAAAGCCTATCTCCTCTGCCCTCATGAATGTCAATTCTCATAAACAGACCCTTGGGTGGGAGTTTCAAGCCACACACCTTCAATTTCTGAAAGGCTCTTCAGGGACAGCTAATTCCTGGGAACTTCCTGGAAAAGATACAGAGAAAAGGAGAGAATTGTAGGACAGATTCATCAGGGAAGGATTTTGAAGCAATTTTTTAAAAATGGAAGGCAATGGTTTTCTAGAAAGAAACATGGCTTTCATCAGCTCCTTAAGTTTCTCCAAATTCTCAAGGATATCAAATTGCTTGAATCCATATTCTCTAGCTCCATCCCTGCTGGAGTTCCCCACCCTCTGGCTGCAGATGTCGGTAATATTTAATTGTTTATTTTTCAGATGTCTAGTAATACTTAGTTGTTTATTTTTAAGAATAACCATAAAGACCTGACTGGTACTATATTAACACGTACTGGGCTTGTTTACTGGGGGGATTCGCTCTAGGCTGACCAGTAACCAGCCAGCCACAGTGCAAACATTAGAGAAGCATGTTCTAAATACTTGTTTGAGAGGCAGATGCCTGCTGGGCTTTCTGTGTGCAGGTGGAACAGGAGAGGGTGCAAGAAGAGTGCAATGTTCTATCTGTAGAACAATTTATTTCCCAGTTTCCACGTGCAAGTCTTCTTTCTTCCCGTGGCTGTCCTAGTGTTTCTGAGTCATAAGACTCTCTCGGATTCACAACTCTGTCCCCTGCGTCCCCTTGTACATTCCAGGCTGCAGCTTCCTGCACCTGCTCCATCTATAACTACTTCTCTATCCACTTTCTTTCTCTTAGAAATGTGTTGAAACTGCCCTTAAACTGATCTCCTCTCTCTCATTTTCTCTTTGCTGTGGGTTTATATATTTCTCAATTTTCTATCATGAAAAGAGCTCTTAAGTGGGAAAAGACACAAACACATGTTTTCTGTCTTGAACCAGAAGTCGAAAGATTACTCTATTGTATATAAGGACTAAAAGAAGAAAAATAGAAAAAGACTCCAACCATTTAGTACCACCTAGCTTCTTAGAGGGAAGCCCTGTGCAGGCTTCACTCCATGATGGATGTGACTCATCACGGAACAGCTGTTAGTGGCTACTCCTGGGCCATGGCTCAGCTCTGGAAGTCTTCATTTTCCCTGGAGAAACCCATGGAAGGGTTGAGATGGAAGGATATTCCTGATGGAATGGATGCAATTTAAATAGCATTGGCCCGAGTTGTGACCAGGGCTCGGATATCTTGAAGAATCCTCTCTCCTCTACGTTCCACTCTTCCATCCCACCCCTGCTACTCCTGAACATTCAAGCAGGATCTGCCTCTCACTGGGCTCTCTTTCTCACAGCTTTTCCATTAGAAAAGAACTTATCATTCTCTGGCTTATTTCTCTTAAGGTTTAGTCACGGTCTGATACTCACTGGGCTCACTGACTTAATTTTGCTTAGGGGCACAAGTTTAATAAATTAGAATATGCTTCTGACTGTATCATGTTGGTGAGTACAAAACAACTTTTTTTCATTCTTGTTATATTCTGGGCCAAAACATGCTAATTCTTTAAATTCTGGACATTACCTCTTATTAACAAAGAGGAAAAGTATCTGAAGAAGAGATTTCCATACATAGGATGAAACCGGCTTCACCTTTTTAAATGCAAACCCTTAAATATAGATGGCCACAAACAGAACTTTATGAAATACTCTGAATTTTTTTTTTTTTTTTTTTTTGAGACAGAGTCTCACTCTTTTGCCCGGGCTAGAGTGAGTGCCGTGTCGGCAGCCTAGCTCACAGCAACCTCAGACTCCTGGGCTCAAGCGATCCTCCTGCCTCAGCCTCCCGAATGGCTGGGACTACAGGCATGCGCCACCATGCCCGGCTAATTTTTCTATATATTTTTAGTTATCCAATTAATTTCTTTCTAATTTTAGTAGAGACGGGGTCTCGCTCTTGCTGAGGCTGGTTTCAAACTCCTGAGCTCAAACAATCCGCCCACCTTGGCCTCCCAGAGGGCTAGGATTACTGGCGTGAGCCACCATGCCCAGCCAAAATACTCTGAATTTTTTGCAGAATGGGCATTTGCCATAGACAGCTGTTGTTTGCCACTGTTACTTGCCACAGTGTGAGATGTTGGCTGGGTCAATAAATATTGGGCTAGACTGGTTTGAATACTTTTTGCTCAGCTCAGTATTCATTCTAGAGACTAGAATAGATAGAGACTCATTATGCAGGTAGCATTAAGTACTGTAAGGTGTAGGGAGAAGGGGTTTAAGAAGCTGAAAAATAGAGGAAACCTGTTGCTGAGTGTCTGGAAAAGGTGAAAGAGCAGTCATTAGAGTTTACCTACTTTCAGTTCTATCTAAAGTTGACTCTGGTTCTAAATTCATTTAAAAGGTCACCGTACAGGATGTTCACAGAATATTATTTTTAACAGTGGAAAACCAGAAACAATATGAATGCCTAATGCTAGAAAAACAGTTACTGGATGGAATAATAATGTAGTCTTTTTAAAAATAGACTTCATTTTTTAGAACAGTTTTCGATATACAGAAAAATTAGGGTCATAGTACAGTGAGTTCCCAGATACCCCACACCCAGTTTCCTCTATTATTGATGTCTTATAGCAGTATAGTACATTTGTTACAATTAATGAACCACTATCGACACCTGATTATTAACCAAAGTTCATACTTTATTCAAATTTTCTCATTTATTTATTTTAGCTAAACAATGATTTTATTGCTTGAGTTCATAGATAAATTTATGCAACCAGGGCAGAGGCTGTGGATGACTCAAGCTTCCAGTTGGGAGGAAGAACTCGCTTGGTCTTGTAGTATCGGGCCAATCAATGAATTCGGCTCTGTCAGAATCAGACAGAATTTAGCATCCTCATCCTTCCTATTCCTCTCGAGATGCTTTCGAACAGCAACCGCTTTCTTAATTAAATGGTAGAGGTCCTCAGGAAGATCAGGAGTGAGTCCTTCAGACGTAAGGATTCTCAAGGTATTATTTACTGTCACAAAACATAGTTGTGCAACGCCATGTGAGTCCCTCGGGATCACGCCGACCTGTGAGGGCGTCAGCCCCTGCTTGGCCCATTTGTAAATCTGCTCCGTCAGACGTCAACTTCAGCCAAGTGGGGACACTGCCACGATAGGCAAAGCCGACTGGGACAAACCCTTCCTAGGAGCGTGCGGGTGACCCATGATGGCGGAGATCAGGCAGCTAAAAAAGCCAGATTTTCTTCGTTTTTACCTAATGTTCTTTCTGTTTCAGAATGCCATCCAGGATACCACATCACAGTTAGTTGTCACATCTCCTTAGACTCCTTTTGACTGTGGCAGTAGTTATAATGTTGTCTTTTTAATAATGAATGTGATAAAAATATGTAAGTGTATTTATATACAGGAATAAACACTAAAAAGAAACACAGGCCAGACTCTTCCCTGTCTAAACTTGAAGACCAAATGCCTGTTTTATTTCAGTGTCAAAATGATGGGATGGGGAGGAGAAAAAGAGTTTGGAAGAAGTGGCATTCTACTCACCACTCAGAGCCCAACCAGACCTCATGTGAGGCTGCAGAGGACTCCTTGTGGGTCCCCACCTGCCGTGTTGGAGTTGACATCTACAGGCTGTTTATCTGTGAGTCAAAACTATATAAACATGGGATGCGGAGAAGTAAAGGTGACGAGTTCAAAATTTATAATTGAACCAAAATTAGAATATGACAAAAACAAATAATGTAAATATGTATTTCAACCATAACCATAACCGTATTACCCAACACAGAATTATTTCTTTATATTTCCTTTTTTTTTTTTTTTTTTTTGAGACAGAGTCTTGCTCTGTCACCCAGGCTGAAGTGCAGTGGTATAATTACAGCTCACTGCAGCCTCCAACTCCTGGTCTCCAATAATCCTCCCACCTCAACCTCCCCAGTAGCTAGGACTATAGGTGCGCACCACCATACCTGGTTAATTTTTTGAAAAATTTTTTTCTAGAGACAGAGGTCTTGCTATGTTGCCCAGGCTGGTCTTGAACTCCTGGGCTCAAGCAATTCTCCCACCTCAGCTTCCCAAAGTGCCAGGATTACAGGCCTGAACCACTGTGCCCAGCCTTTAGAAATCTAATTCTTTAGGAGGTTGCAAGATTTCTTGATCTAGTTAGGGAATAATCACCATGAAGGTTTTTATTTTTCTATTTTTCTTTTTTTCTCTCCCTTACACAGAAAGCATTTTCCTTTCTTCAGCATCGAAGCGCTTCTCGCCTCACTGCATGCCATGTAGAATTAATTCACGTGCACAGTGAGTGTGAGGGAGTTTTAGGCCTCTTATGCCCAGGCTTTGGGTAGACTCTACCACCAGAGAGATAGGAAGGATGCAGAGAAGAGGGGAGAACAGAGCAGGCTTTCTGGAATTTAAAGGGTTTTGAAGCCATTTCAAGGAAGCGGAAGGCCTTGCTGGCAGAGAGTGGCCAGATGCTCACCAAACTTCTTTCCTCTTCTTCCTGGGAACACATCTGCTGTACATTTCCCAGTGGGTGTGGTCATAGAACTGAGCTCTAGCC
Source organism: Avahi laniger (assembly GCA_963575035.1). Classification (NCBI taxonomy): domain Eukaryota; kingdom Metazoa; phylum Chordata; class Mammalia; order Primates; family Indriidae; genus Avahi; species Avahi laniger. Next base: position 33,200 of record CAUYSK010018313.1, read on the forward strand.
AGCAGAATTTGGGCAGAAGTGATATACACCACTTCTAGGTCTGGCCCATAAAATCTTCTCACCTGAGGAATGTTGGTCAAAGAGAAACAATCATGGTCACCAGCCATGCCTTAACTGCTCAGCACACACGCCCGTCTTCTCCTACGTACAATCCCAAATCCCCTCCCTGCCAAAAATTATCCACACACCACCTCAAACTCACTAGTGGGTGACAATCCAATCACGTGTAACTTTTGCATCCAGCTCCAAGTCCAGGATCCCTGGGTACGATCTACATCCAGTCCTCATATTGTTTCTCATGATCCAACAACCCATGAACTAAGTGATGAAAGCCTCCACCTAGCAGTTCCAAAAATTTTTAGCCTGTCACTAGCAACACTTCTTTTTTGCTGTCAATTTCTCCATTAGACCTGTTGGGTGACAGAAATCCAGGGTGTTTGGCAAAATAATTAAAGAATCCTGAGGCCAAGAGAGAAAGAAGTTGGTTGTGGCGTCTGTAGCATTTATAATTGGGATCCGTGGAGCAGTGATATTCTGCCATGCAGGCTGATAAACACAGAAAGCTAGACTGCCAGACGTGAATGGGGAGAGCTTGCAGAGTTTATATTTACAACTTTCAAATTCCCCCTGAGGGCCCACTGCACTTCTCCCTCGGGTTCTGTGAGACACTTTTGTATTTTTATAATAATTTTTATAATAATTTTTACCCCCTCCTTTGTCCCCCAATTCTTTTTTAGCTTAATTAGCTTGAGCTAGTTTTCATGGCATGTAATTTAAGAATCCTAAGTAATACAGTCATGCCAAATTTAGAAACACAAGAGAAGATGGCATCTGCTAATGATTAAGTTTTCTCTATTTCCTTGTCTCAGAAGAGTGGATTCCAAACTGATATATTCAGCTTTTTCATGATTTCCAGTTTTCTTTCTCTTGAGGATATGATAATCACCTTTTCAAATTTCCTCTAGGGGAATTTATTTATACTTATATTTAAATTCTTATTTATAGAAGAATGATATCTTTAATTGATTGACATTTCCTTAGGTTAAGAGATCCCCACTAGAAAGAAAATCTAACCCCTGAATCAGAGTTTTAGGGTAAAAATCCCTACCATTATACATTCTTAACATCTTCATTCCTGCCTCAAGAGGCTGTGTTTCTGGAATATTAGTTTAGTAACAGCTATGGAATGTACTGATGGGGCGGAAACTGGACACTAAGAAGCAAGTTAGGGAGCAATTGCAACGGTGCGAGGGGAAAATTTTTCCTAGGTCACGGTAAAGAGAAAGGAAAAGAGGGAATGGCTTTGGGAGATGTGCAGCAACAAACTGGTGGGATTTAACAACCGAGTAGGTGTGAGGCATGAAGGAGAAACTGAGTCAATGAGAACCTGAGACTCCATCTGCAGTATTTTCATGTGTTACTGCATCATTAAAATTAGGAATTAGATCACATTTTACCTGTAGGACTGGCAAAAATTAGAAAGCTAATTAATGCTAAGTGTTGATGGGGATATAGGAATATAAGGACACTCATACACTGCCAGTGGTAGAACAGACTTGTGCAGCCATTCTGGACAGCAAATTGGCAGTACTAAGTAAAATTAAGGTCTCAGGTGCCTTACCACCTGATTGTTTCCCTCCTGAGCATATATCCAAGGGAAATGCTCACACATGTCCAAATGGGAGCTGTATAGAGGGCTCACTGCAAGTTTTTTTTAAAAAAGGAAGTAGTGAGTTGGAAGCAATCTCCTTACCTGTCATTGGGAGATTGAATAGTTAAAATGTGGGGGATGGGCCCAATGGAACACTATGTGTCAGTGAGAAGCAACAAACTAGATGTGCATTCACACTATGGCTAGATCCTAGAAACAGTATTTAGTAAGAAGCAGTAAGCTATATAGCAAAAGAACATTTATATAAATTAAAAATACATGTATATAATAGAATACATTTCACAGGAAAGATACAAATAAGAGAATTCACATCAAATATGTTAGAGTGGTTGCCTATTGTTAGGAGTGGGGAATGGGACTAAAAAGGAATAGATAAGTAGATAAAAGAAGGGGAGGCTTTGAATGGACCAGTCATGACAGAGTGCTGTGAACTAAGGAGTATGATGGACTCAACCCTCTGATCGAAGGTTAAAAAAGACTTCAGTGAAGGAAGTAAACATCCCAGGGATATCACTGGGCTTGAGGAACCCTCGAGTGGCAGTCATCCTTGGAAGGCATGCTTTGATAAAAAGAAACACACATGGCAGAAAGGAAGGAGGAGAAACCATGCCTGTATAGAATGTGTACTTGACCACGTGAATGTTCACAAAGTTCAGGGATGAGCACGACAGACGAGAGAAGTTAGAGGAGAGAGGCAGAAAGCATGATGGAAACAGGATTCAAATTTCCAGGCATGGTGGCATGGCCTATGGTCCTGGCTATTCAGGAGGCTGAGGTGGGAGGATCGTTTGAGCCCAGGAGTTTGAGGTTGCAGTGAGCTGTGATGATGCCTGGGTGACAGAGTGAGACTCTGTCTTAGAACAAACAAACAAACAAAAAACAGATACCCTTTTTGAGGGGCAATTCACATGACCCTGGAATATGTCAAAATGAGCATACTCATTAGCAATAGTATTAATAATTTAAGCCAAGAGGGTTTGGAGATTAAGGGGAGTCAGCAACAAGAAAGATATAGTAATTAAGTGAACCAAAAAATGATCATCAAATTCATTTCAAAAGTAAAAGTATATTTTTCCTCAGGACAAAAAAGGTCAGAGCTCCCAAGGAATCAAGAAGCCTACCTGATCTAAACTGGAGGATTTGTGGGGTCTATGAATGAGAAACTGGAGTCTAAATTAACCTAAGCCCTCCTCTGAAAATGAGAACTTAGGGGAAGCTGAGGGAAGGGGACTGAGGGGGTGGTAGTAATTGGGAGGTGGTGTGGGAGTGAAGAACCAAATTCTATACTTGGTAAGAAGTATTTTAAGTGGGGAAATAACATCCCTTCAGAAATTCTAAAATTTAACCATATCATGTAATTGTTCTCTGGACCCTGGGGCAGCCCTGCTGGCTGCCTGAATCTCACATGTTCCCTGTCAAAATGGTGAAAATCAGTTCCTCAAGGACAGTTGATGAGTAGGAATATTCTATTTTCCCACCTTTCTCTCCTCTCCACTTCAAGTTCCCATGTCAACCATCTCCTTTTTCCCTCAGTCAAATTTTTATTTGGAAACAAAAATTGTGCAATCAAATCATTAAAACAGGGCTGGGCTCAGTGGCTCATGCCTGTAATCCTAGCACTTTGGGAAGCCAAGGCAGAGGGGAACGCTTGAGGTCAAGAGTTCAAGACCAGCCTGAACAAGAGTGAAACCCTGTCTCTACAAAAAATAGAAAAATTAGCTGGGTGTGGTGGTGCACCTATAGTCATAGCTACTCGGGAGGCTGAGGGAGGAGGATCGCTTGAGCCCAGGAGTTTGAGGTTGCTGTGAGCTGTGAACAAAACAAAACAAAACCCCCAGAAACCCTTTGTGAAGGGTAATTCACAGAAGGAAGGTCATGTTTCTTATATTTCCCATGCCCATTTAGGCTCTGATGGAACATTCTGTACTACTTGTAATGATTCAGTTTTATTGAGTTACCATCACGGGCATGAGTATGAACAAGAGTACTCAGAAATGTCAAGGTAAGAAAATACTTGAGAACAGAAATCTGCCTCATTCATCTTTATAGTTCCCTGAGCCCAGCCTGGTGTCTGGCACACAGAAGGTACCAAAGCAGTGACTGTGGTGTCAATGAACACGGAGCTAGATGTGCCAGCTCCCTCACACCTGAGGTCAGGATTCACCCTGCAGCCTACAGGGATGTAGGGCTACAAAGGCAAGTGACATCAAGGTGGTTGTGGGGAGGGGACTGCAAAAGCTAGAACCCAGAAGGTTCTGACTTTCCAGGTTTGGAAGATGAAAAATGGTCAATGATGATTAACTTCCCATTTTTTAATTTTTTTTATTTTTTGAGACAGAGTCTCACTCTGTTGCCCAGGCTAGAGTGCTGTGGTGTCAGCCTAGCTCACAGCAACCTCAAACTTCCTGGGCTAAAGTGATCCTTCTACCTCACCCTCCCCAGTAGCTGGGACTACAGGTGTGCACCACAACACCCGGCTTATTTTCTATTTTTAGTAGAGACAGGGTCTCACTCTTGCTCAGGCTGGTCTCAAAATCCTGGGCTCAAGCGATCCTTCTGCCTGGGCCTCCCAGAGTGCTAGAATTACAGGCGTGAGCCACCGCACCCGGCGTAACTTCCCAATTTGTTATAGATAAATATCTACAAATAAGATACTTAGAGAAGAAGCAGGTTTGAATAATAGGTACTGGGACATTATGTGATTATTAAAATGATGACTATGTAGAAACTGCACGTACATATTAATGAGTGATGATAATCCAAAAAGAAAAACACCAACATTAAAATAGTTTCAGTGAGAGTGAAGTGATCTTAGGTGAGATTTTAATTAATTTTTATAATGTTCTAAATGTAATTTTAAATGCTTAAAGAAAAAATACTTGACTACGCTTTTGCATCGTACATAGTGAGCAGAGACTGACTTGGAACACCATAGGGTTGTCTACACTCAGGACTGTTGCTCATTCTAGGTCTTGCCGCAGGCTCTAAACTGTGGCTAGAACATTTAGCCACTTGATTTTTAACCTCTTTCTCCTATATCATTTTGAAGATGAAATAAAATGAATATTAGGCATATTAAGTTTAAACAGGGATCCTGTTCCATCCTCTTGGAATTTAGGTGGAGAATATTCTGTAGCCCCACAGCACAAAATATCTAGGCACAGTTGGAGCATGGGGAAGATATCATTTTCAATTTCCTGTTTTCCTGTCTTTTCCCCCAGTTGGTTCTAGACTTTCTCCTTTCCTTTAGTTACAACGCACATTAACCAATGCAAATGGATTCTTGTGGAGCTGCTGCCAAATTTACACATTCAGTATTGGATCCGATCAAGTTCTGCTGGAAAGCTCTGCTATGTATAGTTTCTGGATGGCTATGGAGGAAAGGAGTGATCAGAGCACGCAGGGCTTCCAGTACTGTTGCCCAGTTTGTGCACTGCCTAAAGATGCCTTGCTGATGGGGCGCGTGAGGACTGAAGCCCAGTCCCTGTTTCACTCCGCAAGCTATGTGCACCTGTAGGAGCTGCTTCAGAAGACATGCCATTTTCTTCTCACAAAGATGTTGTCCACTTGCCAGGCTGTGGTCCCCAGAGGCTTCATGTGCTCAGAGGAGGGCACTTTCATTTAACTTGTCCACACAGAAGGAGACTTCTTATATCCGTTCAAGGCACATACACTTAGCAGCTGCTCTCAGAGTGGATTAGGGTTACTCAGAGAAAGCTCCTTGGGAGAGAAGGATTTTGAGACAGCTCTGATGGAAGAAAGGAAGATGGTTTTCTGGAGTGAAAAACTGGGAATGCACAGGCTTATTTAGGCAAGAGACCAGATGCGGCAGATACGCTCAGTGTTTTGCCTGTATTCCCCTCAGACACTGCCGTCTCTGTATCTGTTGCATCTCTGTCCCCAAGAACTGTTTCCAGGACCCCGGAGAGACATCTCACACCCTGCGTGCTGGAAATGCCGGGGAATTAGCACTCCCTAGAGCAACCCAAGCCAATGACTGATGACAGTTGGTGTAAAGTACCCAGCTCCCATGTCTCTCTAGTGAGGTCATTCTGAGGTGTGTCTTTTGCACCTTTAACCAGAATTTTCCATGGGATCAAGCTCTAGTTGCTCTCTGTGGCAGTTGGCTTAATGACACACAAAGGAGCCTTTATTGGCACCTTCCCTTCCCTCTCCCTTCCCTCTCCCTCCTGCAGTGGCCCCTGCACCTCCTCCCAAACTACCTACACTTCGAACTTGAGGTCTGCTTCTGTGGAACTGCACAAAGGCACAGTTTGCCCGGCTGGACAGAGATCCTGCTAGGACTGAGGCGAAAGTGGACACAGGAGTGGGGGCCAATCAGAAGGACTTAGAGACCAGACTGAGTTTAGACTTGATTTAGGAGCCAGTTCATGTGCTAGATAATATACAAGTGATACAGTTTTCTTTCAATTTATTATTTTAATATTTGATTTATTAATTCCTAGGTTTCTGCAAACGTTGCATTTTCCATTGAGTTCTGGCTAATGAAATCTTACCTGAAGATAGAGACTGCAACTTTCTTATCTACCAGTCGCTAGTAAAAAGAAATTCTAAAGACAGAAGCGTTATTGAGGTGCAAGACAGAGATGAAATTCAGAGCTATGAAACCATTCCCAAGACCTTGTTAGAGAAAGATAAAGGCGAAAATAATCATAAGACGATAGCTCTCATAAGAGGATTTTGATTTGCAGCCACCCTTTTCAATAGTTTATATCCTAAAAAAAAAAGGTAACCATGTAAGGTTATCTGAAAATTCTCCTTAAATACACTGGGCCTTCAAAAATTTAACATTATTTCCTATGGTAGGAAACCTTGAATCCCAAAGCATTGCATAATAATTGGTTGTCATGGGAAACTGCATAACTGTAACTGGTTTCTGTAACTCCTAAATGTATATAAATAACTTAAAGCCCTTTGTTCTGCAGAAGAGTCAGAAAATTCTGTATGTGATTCTTCACATTTAGATTCAGAATAAAATCAATAAAGTCAGTGACTCTGGCAGACCCTTTGTCCTAAGACAACACGTTTGAGAGATTTAAATAAGAAATTTGGCAGATATGTCATATTTTGTCTGCCTTTCAGGCTTCGAAACACAAATCAATTTTCCAGAAAGACATTTCCCTCTGCCGTGAAAGTTCAGAAACCTAGAATCATTTTTACTATGTGGACTCTCATTAATCAATCTTACAGAGAATGCCGTATTTTAAAAAACCTCAGGAGAATGTCAGTTTGTTAATTCACACAGAAACTCTTTCTGCAGAAGGGTCTGGACACTCAGATTCTCTAATCAGAGCACTTCTGCTCTGCAGGCAGCTACTCAAGGAGCCAAATTATCATCAGAAGTTTCAGTGTGCATAAATTCAAAACTAAGGGAATTTGATGATTTGAATGGTTAATGGCTTCAGGCCAAGTGGAGGCGACCCTCCCATCCCACTCCTAGGACTACAATAGATGGATTTCTTGGTCCAGAGTCCTTCCCCGTGGATGATATTTGGATGCACACTTACAGCGTGTCTTTGTGACTGTTTTCCATACTCATGCCTAAGCCACAAACCCCCTTGTGATGGACATATTCTTTCTTTAGATATTTTTAATACATTGAACCAGTTCACACAGGCATGGGTTCTTAACTATGGATTTATGAATTGAATAACTAGAGATTCTTGAGCACCTGAAAATTGAAGGCCAATTCTGTGTCTACGCACATTTTCTCTGGAGAGGATTCGTGGCTTCTTATCAGACTCTCAGTGTGATTTGTTATCCAAACAGGATTATGAACCACTGATGTAAATAAAGTTAAGTCCTGCCAGTCTGGGTACCCATTTCTCCTTAGAATGACTTTTTAATGTTCCCGCTCTGATTCATCTTGTGCTGTTTTAAAATGTTAACTCTTCTGGGGCTCTCTTATTTCTAGGTTTAGGGGAAAAAGAGAGTTCCTCAATGTGACCATGAAAGATTTGACAGAGAGAAAGGGGAGGATATTCTACAAAGAGTGATCAATGTGTTCCAAAAGGGAAATGTCCTGCCCATCAGGAGTCTAGATGTATTTTTTTAAAATGTACACTCTATTATTTTGGAAGTTTTAAACTTGATTTCTTGCTTTAGTGGTTGGCCTGAGTAAAGGTCTGCATAGCGACTATTGCATTAAACCTGGAAAAGCAGGAAAGTGTGTGTGGGAAATGGATTCTAAGTGCATTAGACCAAAGAGGATGAAATGTAAATTTGATAGGCATGAAATTACCAACAGGAGTGTACTTACGTGGATTCAGGCTATGGCATTTAACTTAAGTGCCCACAAGTGGCTTTAACAGCTTGCTTGGCTAGTTTGCGGAAGCCTGGACTCAGTGGTGGCCTAGAGGCAATGAGATAAAGGTGTCAAAGGTCCAAAATCTCAGGAAGATGAGAATCTTGGAGTGGACCTAAATGTGCAATTTTCTCAGCCACCCTCATCCGTAACCCAGGAAGGCTCGGAGAATGCTCCGTTTACCACGGCATTAAGATATGTGGAGGTGATAGGCACCCCTGAAAAGCAGTGCCAAAGATGGTGGTGGGAGATGTCACCGGAGAACTGGGCTTTCTGATTTTAGTGGGAATAACAAGACTTTGGATTATCTGAGGCCAGGTGTTGGCTCTTAGCTTCAGAGTCAAGGTGGGTGAATTGCCATAATAGGTTACAGAAACAGATGGGCCAGTAGATCATTTTGACTGTCAGAGATCTGCCGTAGCAGCTAGTTGATCATGGGTTTCCTAGGAATGAACAGATGAGCAGTCTACTAGGGTGTGGCATTATCTACATGATCAAAAAACAGAAACCTGACTCAAGTTACCACAGTGGGAATTTACTGCCTCATATCCAATCGTTGAACCTAAGCCAGTTCACAGGCCTGTAGCCTATTCGTTGAGAGGAAGGGCCCTGAAATGTGGCTATAAGTATATATTACAAACTTTCCTCCAAGCCTCCGAAAAGGCCTGCAGCACTAATGAATATGACTGTGCACTGGGAGGAAAACTCCCACTTGGGAGCTCTTAGGCGCTGGTTCTGAGTTTATGCTAATCACTGGGGGTACAAAATGCCACCCTGGTCTGTCTGCTGGTTGGAACAAGGGCTTATGGAGGTCATGTGCAGTCTTGGCCTCAGTCCATCTGCACGGTGGGTCCGATGGATCCAGTTATCTCCCTAGTTTCTGTATAGATAAGGTAGACATACTTAGTAATAGACTAAACGCGCCCTTGGTTACCCAGCACCTGTTTATTGTCTCTTCTTCAGCCCACTCCCATGGCCTCTATGGCTTCGTGACAAAGATGGCCTGGAGAGGAGAGACATAAATTGGCCTCCTGGAATGGGCATAGAGTATGAAGACAATCACGTCTCACAGAAATGCCCAACAGGGGGCATCTGCTGTAGATAAGTCACCCAGTAATCAGGCGGACAAGATGACGGGTCATGTCGATGCCAGTTGGCCTCTCTCCCAGCCCCTCCAGTGGTCACTCAATGCACCAGGCACAAAGTGGTGTGGCAGGTGAGATGGAAGCTATGCACGAGTGTAACAGCATGTGTATCCCATCACCAAGGATAATTTCGATACTCCACTGGTGAGTGTCCAGCTGCCCCCAGCAGAGGCCAATAATGAGCCCCCAGTATGGCACCATTCCCCGGAGAGACTAGCCAGGCATTTGGTGGTGAATTGATTTCATAGGAACCCTTTCTTCATTGAGGACAGAAAGTGTCCTCGTGGGAATAGATACATTTCCAGATTTTTCTTCCTTGCTCCCAATGCTTCTGCCACAACCATTCTTCAAAGATTGTCATCTTTACCACCACGGTACCCTATACAACATCACTTCTAAGCAAGAAGCTAATTTTATAGTGAATGCATTATGGCAATAGGCTCATACCACGGAATTTATTGGTTTTAGGATATATAATACATTATCACCCAGAAACAGTTGGCCTAAAAGAATCACCTACTGAAGGTCATTCTGCTTACTGACAGAATGCCCTACTGAAGGTCAGTTATGGTGCCAGCAAAGACGGCACCCTAACAAACTGGGGAGCAGTACAGTCGTTGAACCAGCAACCAATTCTCCACAGCTGAGACACATAAATATAAAAAGCAGGGTGGTGCAGTAGGAGTGGCCCAGCTCATGAATACATCTAATAATCCAATTAAAGAGTATTTATTAATACTTCTTGTCCCCTACAATCTATGTCCTGGCAGGTTTAGAAGTCTTAGTTCCTAAGGTAGAAAATGCTTCCAACAGAGAACACAGTCATGGTCTCATTCACTTGGAAGCCACTGAGCCAACAGAAAGAGATATGAGTTCCTCTACTGGCTGGGATAACTCATATTGATTATTAAAGGGAAAGTGGGTTATTGGATGTTTTAGGACAACATGGTCCAAAGAAGTATTAAGGAGAAACTCTAATTTTGAGTCATTTCCAGTATACCAATTATTTTATTTTAAATTGACTTGACAATCCAGAGACATGTGGTCCAACACAAAACGTACAGAAGTGGTAATTCCCTTCTAACCTTTGGTCTGGGGAGGCCCCTGAACGGTCAGTCTAGCCTAGGGATAAAAACAGAAAATTCAATCTCTTTGTTCGTTGCACAGGAAAGATATAAGGAGTGGAGAGGCTCGGTTTAGCATCACTACCTGAAATGACAAAGACTTCTGAAACAAAAGCAGTTCAAAATGGAGTCAGAGCAGGAAGAACTCGAAGATAGCACAGAGGCTTACTGCAAATACTCAGTCTCATCCTACTGGGCCCCTCTCCCATTCTCAGTTTCTGCAGTGCTCCAGATTCTGGTAAAATCAGGTCAGATTGTGGTGGAAAATGAGACCACAGATTTAAAGATGGCAGTAAGATTCCATCGTTTTATAAAAGCTCCATGAAAGAGAAAGTGGAAAACACCAGAAAGAATCAGTTCCTTGATTTGCCTTGTTAGGTACATGGTTTATATTGTCCAAGCAAGGAAATAAAAGGTAAAATATTTTCTTTAGATGCACTAAATCATGAAACAAGCTGGATAAAGCAAATGATAATGCCACTGAGAAATTTTCTGTTGGAACTTACCGAAGATTGAAGGTGTCCAGGATACAGGTGTAAATATTGTAAAAGTCTGGAGTTCTGGACCCTAGAATTGTGGTTGACGATCATTAGCATAGAAATAATGCACCCAAAATGCAGCTAATGTGCATGCCTCACTTCCACTGTCTTCTGTGAAGTTCTTGTTCAATTAGTAGATGCCATCAATTTTAGACACAACAGACCACCTTTTGGCCCCAACTTGATGGCCAGTAGAACAGATAATGTTTCCTATCCCTGGACCCTCATCCTATTGACAGCTATTCTTCCTTCATATTTTATGGGACAAGAAAATGCTGGGGTAGAGATATGACTAGGGTCTGTTAGAGATTATAGATCCTAAATGAGAACAAAAAAAGTTTTTGAAATGATAATGCTAAATAAAAGCCATAATATTTAATTCTTCATAGGACTACTACTGTGCATACATTATACATGTTTCACACATGAGCTCTGTGACAGGCAAGTGTGAAATTTCAGGCTGAACAAGAAACCCATGTTGTAGGTTCTGGGTGGCACTCAGCACACGCTGGTTCCTCAGTGAATGGGTCAAGGGGACGCTGCTCCTTCTTCACAGGTGGCTGGCCAGGCAGGCCTAGACGTGGCTGGCAATGCGTTTGATGATAGGCACGTGGGCTGTACCGAAGAAATGGAGGAAAAGAGCTGTTAGAAGAGGAACTGAAAGCAAATCAAAAATTTAAAACTAAATGTAAAGGGGCAGAGGGAAAGTGGAAGCAAAAACAAACAAACACACAAAACCAAAATAATCAATTCAGTGATTTCCATGGAGCAGCTCTAGTGGCCTATCCTGCGTGTGCTGCAATAGAATTAGCAGAGCTAGAAGAGAATTCCTTCCACATTTACATAACTTTCAGTTCACAGCCATCGTTATTTGACAAGAGCTCTTCTCACTACAGGGCGCCATTACACGATTTATAGAGGCTCTTGCACCAAGTTTCATTACAGTGGGAGAGGAAATGTACTTTTTCGGCAATTTACCTCACATCTTTTTCTCAACAAATAGCTTCTCATACACCATGTTTTAATGGAAAGGCTCAGTCTTTGTCATCAGAGCCTTCTTAGGAGTTTCTATTAAAGATGAGCTTTTGGTCCATGCAAAAAGGAAGTGCTGATTCCAGAGTATAAGGTGTTTCAGAACATCATCCTTCAAAAAAAAAAATACTGCCAACAATTTCCACTGCTTCTTAGTAGCTCAGGTAAGTAAGTCTGGGTCTGTGTTGAAGGTGGGACTGCGGGGCCATGAGGAAATAGAAGGCTTCTCCTACCAGAAGCCACGAGGGCAGCGGACAGTGGTCCTCCAATCAGCTGAAGAGTGTTAGGTTCCTGCGAGGGCAGGGCTGACGTCCTAGAATAGAGTGCAGAGCCCAGGCCCAGAGACACAGGGCAGTTTCTAGTCCAGCCAAGCTCCCAATCTCCCTGCTGCTCAGAAAGGTCAGAAAGATCTGCGGGGCACCAGGCAAAATGAGTTAAGGAAACCACTGCTATGTTGGGGGACATAGCAAGGGGTCAGGACAGCGGGGAGACCCAGTTCCAGGCAGACGGGTGTGGCTGCTGCAGTAAACCAGGGAAGCAACGAGGGTGCCTGAACTGAGGAGGTGGCGGTGGTGATGGAGGCAGGTCTGGAGACTGGTGCTCCCCAGGAGGCGCTCCCAGAGGAAGAGAGTGAAGGCTGGGCGGACCGAGGGGTGTGGTCAGAAAACAGGTGGACCTTGGTATTTCAAAGGTGGAGTCATTTCAAGTTCTGACCAGATTCTGAGATATTTTATGGAAGTTTGTTCTGAAATTTCTTTGGAAAATAGCATTGTATACACAGAAAACAAAATCTTAAAGAGGGATATCAGGGAAAATTTGATCTTTCACAAGGAGCTTTTGTGAGCTTTATAAATTCACATCAGGCCTTAGTGGAAACAGGATAGTCAGGTAAATAGGCCAGCAGAGAAAAGATGCCACCCAACATTTGAATCAACCGATTACCACCAGATACTGGTAAAGAAGCTAGATTTCATCAGGAAGCAGAAAACCAATTAACATGTGAGTAGAACACAAATTTTGCAAAGTCATATTTGGCAGAGAAAGAATTTATTGCAAAAAAGGATTTTCGGAGCCATAGGTACCTTCAGGGCTGGAGAAGGACAAGCACAGAGGGACTCCCCACATGGCCAGAGGAGCCCCAGGCCCAGACAGGAGAGGCCTCTCTCATGCAGGGAACAGCACCAGGCTGCCAAGTTCACTCAGAGCTGAGGACTTGCAGCCTGAAGCACAAAGACCTAGAAGTGGAAGAACTAAGTAGTTCATCAGGCTTGACAGCTGCAACAATCTAAGACTTCCTCAGGTTGGAATTTTCAGTAGAGAGGAAAGGAATGAAAGGATGATATCCTTGGGCTCGCCTGAGCATTGCAGGAATTTCTGGTGGTGAGAGGGGATTCCAGCTGGGGTCTGGAGGAGTGGACCTAAAGGCCCTCTTCCTAGCTTCTTGATGGTGGAGCTGGATATGAAACTGGTGAAAAACTCCTGTCGAATCCACCTTCTTGAATTATCGCTCAAGTCTGTTTCCTCTTCTCTGTTGCCAGCGTTCCTCAACTTCTAAGGAAACGCCCAGGAATGTTCCTAAGGTTTGGATGGGCTGCAGTAGCTAAAGATGGCCACTAGGTGGTATCCGTGCAGCGTCAACGCTGGACCCTAGAAACGCGCCCAGAGCCAGGACCCCGCATTGCCCTGGAGAAGCAACTGGGCGTGACTGCGCCCAGGCCAAGTCAGTAAATAAGGCGCCATCTATCGACAGAGTACTTGCTGGGGGCCGGGCACTGCAGAAGATGTTTTACCCACAGTAGTTAAGAATCAGTGTTAACCTTTACTGAGCATTTTCTCCATGCCAGACACGGGGTTCTGTGCGTGCGTGGGTTATCTTCTCGAATTCTCACAATAATCCTAAGAAATAGATATATTCATTAACTTGTTATCTCTATTTTATAGATAAGAAATACAGAGAAGTTAAGAGACTTGAGAAAAATTCCTATTTAATGCTTTTGAAAATGCACAACAAATTCATTTAACTATTGAACACCTACTAGGTGTCATGCACTCACGTAGGTGCGAGGTCGTATTTTTAACCCAATATTATATGAGAGAAAGCAGATCTCAGAATGTGAGGGTTATAGTCCAAGTATGCACAGCTTGCCAAGTCAGTATTTTAACTTAGGGCTGCGTGTCTGATTTCCAGCACTTTCCTCTGCATCCATATCAGAACACGGAGAGAGGGCCGCCAAGCCATGCGTCCTCCCAGCGGGGCTCTCTGCTGGTCTGCTACACGACAGGACCGTCACATGCATCGGCTGTGTGTCAGGTACTGTTCTGGGCATTTGGAGGTGAACAAGACAGACCAAGACCTTGCTTTCATGGAGCCCACTGTGGAAGTGGGGCTCAGGGAAGACAGCTGTTCAAACAGCTCATTCCAGAAATCATTAAATGAAACTGTGCTGAGTGCTGGAAAGCAGAAGCAAAGGACAGGAAGTTGTGAAATGGTTTCAGGAAAGCCAGCCTCATGTGGGAAGTCAGGACAGGCTTCCATGAGGAAGGGACATTTAGGCTGAGAGTTCAAGGTTGAATAGCAATTGACTGAGCAGAGAGTCAGGGAGGAGCTGTCTACACTAGGAACGAAAAGCCCTGAAGGCTGGGAAAGAACTTGCCCCTAATGGTCAGAAGGGTGAAGGGTAGTGAACAAGAGAAAAATAACAAAAATCCTAATTCATTGAGGTAAACACAACTAATTTGTCATGTGTCTCATTCTATCCATTTTTGGTTAAGAGCACGAGCTCTGGAACCAGACAGCCTGGGCTTGAATCTTAGCTCCACCATGTATTGGTGGTGCGGCACTGGGCAAGTTCCACCTTCCTGTGCCTCCATTTCATCATCTGTAAAACGGGAACAAAATCGACCCTGTCCTTTAAGGCTGTTGTGAGGATTACATAAGTTAATATATGTGAAGCACCTAGCAGAGCACTTGGTACATGGTAAGTGCTTTCTATTAGTTATTACTATTATTATACAATTCATTATATAAAAATGTATATTCTGCTCCCTTTGTTTTACAAGGAAGCATCTCCCCATGTCGTAAAAAATTTCTCTGTAAACGGGCTCTGCGTGGGAGCACGCGTGGCTGCAAGAGCGTGGAGGAAGATAAATGCCTCTCAGAGTGATAACGTGGTTACCCAGAGAGAAGAGGGTGGGAGGACTTTATCCACTTTTCCTTTATACAGCTCTCTATTGCTCCTCTGGGAACAACAGCGGCAGCACAAAAGAACAAATCAACCTAAAGAATAGAATAGAGAGCCCAGAAACAGACCCACACGTATATTTATGACAAAGGCTTCGTTCCAACTTATCACAGCTATTTCAAACAAATGGGTTGATGGGATTACCACGTGGAAAAAATGAACCTTGACCCCTTCCTCGCAGCCATCGAAAATTAATTTAGGATAGATCATACACTTAAATGTGGAAGCTAAAACAAAACAATCAAGCGTCTAGGAGAATATAGGTAGAATTAAGATTTCCTAGACAGAATATAAAGGACTGAAAAATTGGATTTCATTAAAATTAAGAACTTCTGTTCATCAAAAGACACCATTAAGAGAGCAAAAAGGCAAGTCATAGACTGGAAGCAAATATTTGCAACAAACATATCTGACAAAGGGATCATACCAGAATATTTAAATATTATATATGGAATATCATATATGAATAATAATATATTTATTGCACCAATATGAACATACATGAATATATCATATTTTTGAAACGTTAAACAGCAATGAGAAATAATGAACTAGGAATATCATACATGAAAAACATGGATGAATCTTAAAGACAATGTTAAATGAAAGAAGTCAGACACAAAGAAAGTACATAGTATATGATTCCATTTATATGACATTCAAAAATAGGAAAAACAAACGTATGGTGACGGAGATCAGAATAACAGTTACTGTTGGAATCGGTACTGATTGGGAGGAGGCACAGGAAATCTTTTGGGGTGCTAGAAATATTCTATGTCAATCTGGGTGATAGTTCCACAGATGTATGCATAAGTAAAAAACGTTTGAGTTTTAGATTTGTGCACTTTACTAATATAAGTTATACGTCAATAAAAAAGCCTTTTAAAAATCTTAGACATAAAATTCAAAGGAAAATAATCAACTTACAGTGAAAAATAATTAACCACACAAAAAAATAAGGCACCGTGGGCAAGAACTAGCAGAAATGACAGCAGAAAGATATTCAGAAGAAATTGCAGTAATGGAATTATCAGAGTTTATGTAATAACATGACCGATAAGGTTTTTTTTTTTATTTCAAAGTATTAGGGGTACAAATATTTTTGGTTACATGGATCACTTTTAAAATGCTTGAGTCATGGTCATGAGTGTGCCTGTCACCCAGTGTTCATTGTACCCATTAGGTAGATTTCTGCCCATCCCCTCTTCTCTCCTCCCCCATGCTTGGTTTCCGTTGAGTTTTACTTCCCTCTATGCACATGTGTGCTCATCAGTTAGTTCCAATTTAATAATATGCCCCATAAGTTTAACTAAGTAACAGAAATGCTTAAAAAACATGTGTAAGAAGTAAGAAACTATAGAGAATTACCAAATCTGCTACTTGAAAAAAGAAAAATAGAATTTCTAGAAATAAAGCCATAAAATAATTTTAATTAAAAATCTGATTCATGGGACTCCCACTTCCCTAAAGATAGAATAGATGTACTTTTCCCTATTCCTCCTTCTAAGTACAACTAAAATCCCTGGATATTATATGTAAAAAAAAAAAATATGACTTTGAAAGATGTAGAGAAGAAGGCAGACCAGATAGGGACTTCGGGACGGAAGGAATGACATAGTGATGAGCTCCTTACATTTTCTTCTTGCTCCATATATCCCAGACTTGGAACTGAAGAAGCCAGCAGGAAATGCCAGCAGGGAATGCCAGCAGGAAATGCCAGCAGGCACAGATAAAAAAGGCCCAACAAAAAGCCTGCTCTTTCCAACCAAGGGACCAGGAAAGGGACAGCATACAAAGACATAAAACTTCTAGACAATAACTCTGCACTCCAGGCATACACCAAAGAAAAAACTGTGATTCCTCCAGCACCCATGCCTGTAAAGGCCAAGTGGGGAGTGTAGATTTATACCATATTACACTAATGAAGCACCCCAACCCGCTGCCGGGTTAATGTCACAGGAGACTGAGTAGAAAGCTGGGACGCCCATCCCTGCTGGATGGTAACAAGGTCCTCTCCCCACTGCAGTGTCAGTGGAGACCAGTGGGAAGCCTGGACTTTCACTCCCACCTGGTAGTAACAAAGAGCTCTCCTCCTTATGTGCCAACAGAGGCTGGGTGGAAAACTTGCACTTCTAGCCCCATCTGGCAATAATGAGTTGGCACCACCCTTTTTTCCCCTACCGGAGGGATGTCATCTTAAAAAAAACAGGTAAAACAGAAAATTTAAATAAGATTCAAATCTCATAATATAATACCTAAAATTTCCAGGTTTAAATAGAAAATCACTTGTCATACCAAGTTAGTCTGCTCAGATCACCATAACAAAATACCATAGATTGGGGTAGCTTAAACAACAAATTTGTTTTTCACAGTTCTGGAGGCTGGGAAGTCTCTGGTTTGGTGCCTGGTCAGGGCTCTTTTCCTGGCTTGCATGTGACCACCTTCCAGCTGGGTCCACACCTTCTAGCTGGGTCTTTCCTCTGTGCTCACAAGAGGAGACTGAGAGCAAGCTCCTTGCTGTCTTATTATAAGGACACTAACCCCATCAGACCAGGGCCCCACCCTCATGATTACATCTAATCCTAATTACCTCCCAAAGGCTCCATCTTCAAATACCAATATTGGGGCTTAGGTTCAATATAGGAATTTGTTGGACTCCAACATTCAGATCATAACACAAACCAAGAACCAGGAAGATCCTAAATTGAATCAAATAAAGACTATCCATAGATGCCACCAGCAAGATGACAGAGATATGAGAATTATGTGACAAAGATTTTAAAACAATATCATAAAAATGCTTTAATGAACAATTATGAACACACTTGAAACAAATTAAAAAATAGAATGTCTCAGCAAAGAGATAAAAGATATAGAGAAGAACCAAGTGGAAATTTTAAAATTTAAACACACAATAACTGAAATAAAACCGCTCAGTGGAAAGGCTCAACAGCAGAATGGAGGAGACAGAGAAAAAATCAGTGAACTGGAAAATAGAACATCAGAAATTGCCCAATCTGAACAGCAGTGAGAAAATAGACTGAAAAAAAATTAACATAGCCTTAGGGACCTGCGAGACTATAGCAAAGATGGAACATTCATGTCATTGAGTCCCACAAGAGAGAAGAAAGAGGGTGCGGCTAAAATGCACTTGAAGAAATCCTGGCTGATTTATCCCATGCAGGATAAATCTAAAGAAATCCATGTCAAGACACATTAAAACCAAATTTCTGAAAACTGAAGACAAAGAACAAAATCTTAAAAGCAGCAAGAGAGAAATGACTTCTTACTTACGGGGAAGAACAATTCATATTACCACAGATTTCTCATCAGAAATGATGGAGACGAGAAGAAAATGTCACATTTTTCAAATACTGAAAGAAAAGAACTCTCAACCCAGAATCTTATATCCAGTGAAAATATCATTCAAGAATGAAGAAGAAATCAAGACCTTCATGAAAAAAAGAGAATTTATCTCCCACAGACCTACCCTAAAAGAATGGCTATCTCTAAACAGAAAGGAAACAGTGAAAGAGGGAACCTTGTAACAGCGTGAAGGAAGACTAAACACGGTAAGGAAGAATATGAATAAATACATACGAACGTTCCTTCTCCTCTTGAATTCTCTAAATTATGTGTGATAGTTGTAGCAAAAATTATAACACTGTCTGATATGGTCCTAACTGCATAGAGAGGAAATGTTTAAGGCAACTATATTATTAATGGGGAAATAACTGGATGTAAAGGGAGGTAAGATTCCTATAGTTCATTCGAACTGGTAAAATGATGACAGTAGCAGACTGTGATAAGATATGTACGTATGCGCGCGTGTAATTTCTACAGCAACCACTAAAAAAAGCTATGCAAAGATATACACTCAAAACACTGTGGATAAATAAAAACAACTCTAAAAACTATTTAAGTAACCCACGAGAAGGCAGGAAAAAGAAAGCAGAGAAAGGAAAGAACAGAAAGAAAAACAGAAAATAAGAAATAAAACAGAGTAATGAAGCCCTAACATATCAATAAATGCCTTAAGTGTAAGTGGTTTAGATATACCAATTAAAATGCAGAAATTGACACACGAGATTAAGAAACATCATCCAACTATAGGCTATCTATAAAAAAATTCACTTCAGGCCGGGCGTGGTGGCTCACGCCTGTAATCCTAGCACTCTGGGAGGCTGAGGTGGGCGGATTGTTCTGAGCTCAGGAGTTCGAGACCAGCCTGAGCAAGAGCGAGACCCCATCTCTACCCAAAAATAGAAAGAAATTAATTGGACAGCTAAAAATATATCTAGAAAAAAATTAGC
>CAUYSK010018315.1:0-81264 GCA_963575035.1 Avahi laniger
TCAATCCCCCCACCTCTGGTAACCACCATTCTACTCTCTGCTTCTACGAGTTAGACTTTTTTAGATTTCATATATAAATGAGATCATGCAGTATTGTCTTTCTGTGTCTGGCTTATTTCACTTAACATAATGTCCTCCAGGTTCGTCTGTGTTGTTGCAAATGACAGGATTTCCTTCTTTTGTAAGGCTGGATTGTATTCCATTGTATATATATCACACATTTTCTTTATCCATTTATTCATTGATGGACACTTACACTGATAATATAGCTTGACCATTATGACTAATACTGCAATGAACATGGAAGTACAGATACTTCTTCGACATAATGACTTCATTTTCTTTGTATACAAACCCAGGAGTGGGACTGCTGATCATATGGTAGATCTAGTTTTAATTTTTGAGGAACTTTCATACTGTTTTCCATAATGGCTGTAGTAATTTACATTCCCACCAACAGTGTACCGGGTTCCCTTTTTTCCACATCTTCACTGACACTTGTTCTCTTTGGTCATGTGTGCGTGTGCGTGTGTGTGTGTGTGTGTGTGTGTTTATTTATTTATTTATTGTATCTGAGACAAGGTCAAGCTCTGTGCTCAGGCTAGAGTGCAGTGGCTCACTACAACCTCCAACACCCAGTCTCTCAAGCAATCCTCCTGGCTCAGCCTCCCGAGTGAGTAGCTGGGACTATAGGCTCATACCTCTGCACCCGCCTAATTTTTAAAATTTTTTGTAGGGATGGGGTCTCACTATGTTGCCCAGGCTAGTCTGGAACTTGTGGCCTCAAGCAATCTTCTTGCCTCAGTCTCCCAAAGTGCTGGGATTACAGACGCGAGCCACCTCTGGCCTCTTGTCTTCCTGATAGTAGTCATTCTAACAGGTGTGAGGTGATATCTCATGTGGCTTTAATTTACATGTCTCTGAGGATTAGTGATGCTGAGCATTTTATTTTATTTTTGCTTGTTTTTATTTTTCTAGTCTGCTGGTCCTGAACTGCTGGCCTCAAGTAATCCTCCTGTCTCAGCCTCCTGAGTAGCTGGGTGAGCATTTTTTCATATATCTAATTGGCCATTTGTATTTCTTCTTTTAAGGAATGTCTTCTTAGAGCAAGTATCCTCTCAAGGAAAGTTTTCCTCTTGATGGTCTATGCAAAATATCACATACTATGAGTGCCTGCCTAGTTTTTATTTATTTATTTTAATCAACTACTGTTATTGTCTAGTATCTTTTTAGTACCTAAACCATGTTCCTTTTCTGAGTCCTAGTATAATTCAACCATAAAACCTTATTAACTTGGAACTGTGGAAATAAGTTACTCGGACAAGTCACAAGTTGAATTATAAGAGAGTCTCTAAAACACATAATTTTAATGCTTTCTCAAATATTTAATGAAGTGTTGTGGGGGGCAGTAATTCTGCTGAGTCTATCTTGTTGACTTGAGAATCAGAAAAGTTTATTAGAGTTGGCATTGACTTTAAGAAACTACCCAAGTCAATTTCTTCATTTTATAGAAATAGAAAATAAAACCCAGAAAGTTTAAAGTTATGCAGCTAGTAGTGGCAAAGGCAGCAACTCACAACTCATTTGTGTATCAAAACATTTTATATATGTACATTAAAACATGTGCAATATGACAGTTTATCATTTTAGCTATACACATCACATATAGCATTTCCCCTCTCATTGGCACTTTAGTTTTCAAATCCTTTATTAAATGATAATATTGACAATTAAAGTTTAAATTATTGTAAGTTCTAAATTATTTGACTCTGAATCAATGACTTTTTAATCATATCTTAATATGGAACTCAGATTAGGAAAGTAAAAACATGCTGACAACCCCTGAAAACTGAAAGTCAAACAATTCAGAACTACTGATAATTTCAATTACAGTAAGAAGAATGGGTTTAGTGCTTTTTTCCACATTCATTATTAAATGGCAACCAACCTGAGCACCTTAACCATTGAAAAGAGCGAAAAATATTTAAGGCCAGAGCAGAACCAAGTCAGCTGCTTAGAAGCACCAGGAACTCAAGCTGGAACAGTGTCTTATTTTCAGGATAAATAATAGGCACTCAATAACTGTTTGATGAATGAAAGCCAGATATCTGCCTCCCTGTGGGCTCCTCTGCATCTTTGTTCTGTTCTATGACTACACACTACTCCCTGACTTACTGAGCAACCATTTTATAAATGTGCCATTCAACAATTTAGGAAAAACGTATCAATGCAAACCCACCACCACCACTGAGAGAACACATTTGCCAGTGGGGAATCACTATCATCCTCTTTGTATATAGCTAGCGTGATTCCACCCACTTGAGATCCTTGATTTCTGTCCTATAGAAGTCCTACGTTATTTCCAATGTTGACTAAAAAGGCTCTGGATTTTGAGTTCCATCCTACCATAATTCCATTTTATAAATAAGTTTAAATAAACAATGATAAAGAAAAGGAGAGGCTGGGCACAGTGAGTGGCTCATGCCTGTAATCCTGGCACTTTGGGAGGCCAAGGTAAGAGGATTGCTTGAGGCCAGGAGTTCAAGACCAGCCTGGGCAACAGACCCCATCTCTACAAGAAATTTTTCAAAATTAGCCAGGCATGGTGGCGCATGCCTGTAGTTCAGGAGGCTTAGGTGGGAGGATAGCTTAAGCCTAGACGTTCAAGGCTCTAATGAGCTATGATGGCACCATTGCACTCTAGCCTGGGCGACAGAGCAAGACTCTGTTTCTAAAGAAAATTTAAAAGTAAAAAAAAAAAAAGAAGAGGAGAAAGTACCAAATGCCATATAAAATTCTTAGGTTCAACTATACTATAAATTTGAGACTTAAAATGACATATTGTTTAGAGCACCTTAAAGCTTAGTTTGACTGCATTTAAAAAATGTTGGACACAAAGCAGCCAGGACAAAAATATAATAAAAAGTTAAAATTCCAAACCACAAACTAAATGTACAGGAAATAAACTACGTTGTAACTTTATGTGACTATAGTCCAAATAATACCCTACATTTACTCCATGCATCCCATATAATTATTGTTCCACTAGTTTAAATCAAGCATTTGGAGCCTACTGATAAAGCTCTTTAACAACTATCAAGTAAGTACAGTGTACTTATTTAAAAACTATAATTAAATAAGGCTGTGGCTCCGAAGTCTTACCTGCTGTGAAAAGAAGCTTGAGGTTTCTATATTTGTATATTATGAGTCTTTAAGGCTACATTTTAGTTGATTATGAAATTTCTCAAGTTCTTTAATCTTCAGGAGCAATGGAAACCTTAAAAAGTGCCATATAGTATGAGGTATTAAGAGTATGAGTTAAAGCTTTATCCAAAAATATACCCTATATGGAACTTTTAAACTAAAACAGCATTTGATCCTTTCTGAATGTCAATGGTTATGTGCAAAAATGTCCAAAATATGCTGTAGAAAAAAAAGAATTCTTCACTCTAGTTCTTAGTGAAGATGTACATGCTCTTGGCCCTAATTTATATTACTTAAAAACTTTATGGCTTTGATATTTACCATGATGTTACTTAAAAAATTTTCCAAATTTCCATATTTAAAATAGCTCCAATTAGTACAACTCATGGGGAATTCAGAATGACCAAAACATTAAATTTATTCTACATGCAAAAAGACAACATTCTATCAACTACACTTGTAAATGATGTAAATAATGATTATTACTGACAACAACCAACATTTACTTTGTGTTTGCTATGTATCATGTACTGTTCTAAGGGCTAGGCTACTGACATAATGCCAAAAACAAAATCCAGTTAATAGACTTCTGGGGAGTGAAAGGAACTAAGCGGTGCTGGTACACAGATCTTTGCCTGTTTGGCTCAAGATTTTAGCATATCTATAGCATCTATTTAGGGGATCTGGTTAAGTGCAGATAACTATATCCTACCTTAGACTTCCTATATCAGCATTTTTAGGGAGTGAGGTCCAACAATTTGAATAGTTAGTGAGCTCTGTCAAATAATTATGATGTTCATTTAAGTTTCAAAACCACTAATCTACAGGAACAAATGAACTGGCCATCTTCCAGTCTGTACTCTTCTTCCTCTGCTGAGATCCTAGTACAGATTATTTGAAAATTATAGTCAGCTTTTAGTATTCTTCACTAAGTCAGATTAGCCTTTCCTTCACTTAACTGCAGCTAGGAACGTTTTATTCCATATCCTTTACGTACGTACACACACACACACGAACACACGAACACACATATACATATTCCGCTGGGTGAAAAGACAGAAATGGAAGTGAGAGAAGTTTCTTAAGTGCTTATGCTATATGCCCTGGATTATATATAGTTTAAAAATTCAGTGGATATCTTGCTATGTATCATGTATAAAAGAACTCAAAAACAGCATATTCACATCTGTAAGTAGAATTATATTTTAACTTATTTTGCCAGTGCCCACACTGAAAGAGATACGTTGCCAATTTTTACTTGGTTTTAAAAACAAAATGCTGCCAAAATAATAGCCTACCACCTCACACATCCAAAAACAACTTCAGGTACTCTGAGCAGGAATGTAGTTAATCACTGGAAATTCTGCCTAACAGATGATAAAGTTCATCCAGTAGATAAGTTTGACGCTCAGACAATCCCTATGGGTGAAGACGAGGATACATTAGAAAATCAAGAAACTGTGCACATTGTCAGAATAAAGCTGAAATGATTATCGGTAATAAGCAGAATCTTTTTTCTACCTAAACTTTTTAATGAAGCTATTTAAATGTCATATGAGTATAACATTTAGAAATACTTTTATACAGCAATTGGATTAAAAATATAGTAGCATATAGGAAAGAAAACTAATTCAAGGCATACACTAAAGCAATTTTTCCCTAATTCCATCAGAATATCATTTGTGAAAGAAAGAATACAAGAGTTAATAAAATAGAGAAGGGTCAAAAAATGCTAGTCATGACATCAATTATTGTAAGATTGTTTGGCAGGCTCTGCCAAGGCAAAACACGTATACAGCCTATGATTCACAAATCCACTCTTGGGTATAAACCTGGAAATGTATATACATGTGCATACACATAAAATGTTCATCATAGTTTCACTCAAAATAGTCCCGAACTTAAAACAACCCAATATCCATCAACAGTAGATGGATAAATGAATTGGGCATATTCATACAATGAAATATCACACAACAATGGAAAGAATTACTGTCACATGAAATAGCATAAATGAATTTCACAGGCCAAATGTTGAGTAAAAGAAGCCAGACACAAAAGAGAACATAATATGTAATTTAAGCTGCATGAAGTTTATAAACAAGTGAAACTATTCAATGGTGATACAGGCTGAAACAGCGGTTACCCTCTGGGAGGAGGTTATTGACTGGGAGGGTCGCAAAGGATCTTTCTGGGGTGCTGGAAATGTTTTATATCAAGCTGGTGATGCTTACGTGCATGTACACACTTGTAAACAGCTGAACTTAAGCCATAACGCTAGGTTTAGTCCTGTATAGACTATTTAACACCCCAATTCTGCCACATTATTATTGGTCTCATTCCATAATGTCTTTACCCTTAACCAAGCCATAACTTGAATGTGGTCACTGGCAAAAACATAATATTTAAACATTCCTAAAATTGGATCTACTCACATTTATGATGATGTTCAGAGATTCATCATTGGGAAGGAAAATACACACACTCCGGCGATCTTGCATGACTCTGTTGTTATGGAAGTTCAGTTTGTTCATTGTGTTGTGGGCTCTCCGGTAGTCAGGGCTGGGCTCTGAGTTCTCCGCGATTCCTCAGGCTTCCAGCGCTCCAAAGCCAAACTCTCCTCCTCATCACATACCCTGCAGGAGAAGCACGTGTTCGGCTACGTAGGTTTCATAGCTGTAAAAAAAGTCCACAGGGAGGCTCATGAATAAAGGCGGTGAGACTGGTGAGGAGAGCAGAGCACAACTGCTCTTGTGAGCACAGGGACAGCACGTCTCAAGCCAGGGATGCCTAGTTTAATATGTGAGAACTCACTGAAATTTATTCTACATTTTGACCACTAATATTATTTTCAAACTTTCATTCACAGTCAGGAATTAAACTCAAAGCCAATGAGAGCCTCAAACGTTCAAGGCCTCAAACGCACTGCAGGGCTCACAGAAACAGAGGTCTTGCCTCTGAGAAGTTTCCAGTCTTACGAAGGAGATAACAAAGGGTTCTGAAAACAAACAAAATACTCTCTTTTTCTTCCATTACCATGGAACTAAAATAAATGTCTTGGCTCTTACATTACGTTCATCTTCAGCCACTGTGGTCTGGCTTCCACTTCCTTCTCTTTACCAACGTGGCCCTGCTAAGGGAAGCCTGCGAGCTCTAGACCCTTAGTAGTATCCGTAGGACTCATTTAACTGATCTCTTTACAATATTCGCCATGTTGTTAAGCCCTCCTTACAATTTTCTTCTCCCTTAATTTTTATGGTGCTGTTCTCTCCTGATTCTCTAACCTGAAAAGGCAAACTTAACTTTTCTATTTATTATTTCACCAACCAATCAATACATGGATATAACAAGACCGGGCATATCAAATCATGTTTGTGTGTAAAAGGACTATGGGTTTTGGATACCTCTCATATCTAATTAGTCCTATTAAACATATTAGTTTTATTTTTTAACTTCTTTCAGGTTTTTAATGTAAACAATTGTTCGCAAGTAATAAAAATTTTATCTCCAATTGTCAATAATCACACTTTTTATTTGTTTCATGTCTCATTGCACTGGTGAGACCTTAACAGAATTTTAAAGCAGTAGATATTTCCTACTTTTAATGAGTGTGACTAGTTTCATATATTGCTAACGGAACAGTACTCAACCAAGATATGTCAAGACTAGTTGTCTGTCAAACCATTAGTATTTACATTATTTCTTTCCAGATACATCTGTAGGATGTGAAAGACAGTTTCCAGGAATATGGAACTCTTTCACTAGGCAGAATATACATAACCATACAGTTTTCACAGAAAAGCTATTGTCAGTACTCACATAAATCAAAGCATAAATGAGAATCTTGGCCTATTTGCTTCTTAAGGTTAAGTGTCTATCTCTTATCAGCAGGGAGGGAGAGAATATATTCTTAAATAGACGGTGCAGTGAATAAATATAATTTTGTAATTCTTTTTAAAGTATAAATAAAATACCAACCACAGGCCGGGCACGGTGGCTCACGCCTGTAATCCTAGCACTCTGGGAGGCCGAGGCGGGCGGATTGTTTGAGCTCAGGAGTTCGAGACCAGCCTGAGCAAGAGAGAGACCCCATCTCTACCAAAAATAGAAAGAAATTAATTGCACAGTTAAAAATACATAGAAAAAATTAGCCGGGCATGGTGGCACATGCCTGTAGTCCCAGCTACTTGGGAGGCTGAGGCAGGAGGATTGTTTGAGCCCAGGAGTCTGAGGTTGCTGTGAGCTAGGCTGACGCCACGGCACTCACTCTAGCCAGGGCAATAAAGTGAGACTCTGTCTCAAAAAAAAAAACAAAACAAAAAAACCCAAAAAAACACCAACCACAAGGGAACTACTCAAAACTAAATAAAAACAAATCATAATCTTATATGTAGTATTTTCTTATTAGGAAGGTGACCAAAAACCTACTTAGGAGTATTCTGCTTTTTTTTTTTTCTGTTCTGTTTTTGGAGACAGGGTCTCACTATGTTGCCCAGGCTGATCTCAAACTCCTGGACTCAAGTGATCCTCCTGCCTCAGCCTCCCGAGTAGCTGAAACTATAGGCTCATACCACCATGCCTGGCTTGCTTTTCTTAAAGAATAATAATTGTTCCATAGTAGGTTGCAGTTAGCCATCACCTCATGGAGTCATTGGCAGTCAGTGCCACAGTTCTCTCCAAAATGGATGGTTAACCCATGTGTTCTATGACCACAAAATAACTGAACCCCAAAATCCAATTGCCCATCTAAAGAAATACATGCTTTTAGTTGGACTGTTGGCTGCATCAGAATCGCCTGGGTGTTTGTAATAAATACAGAATCTTGAGCACAGTGACACACCTACTCATGTAGAAGCTCCAGAATAGGGTCAGGTATTTCTGTACAGCCATGTTTTGAAACCACCATTTTACTCAACAGGGGGAAGGTACTGGGCAGAGAGTTAGATATAATATGTTGGGAAGATATCCTAAAGAATTAGGGAGAAGCAACATATATGAATGACATTACGTATCACCATAACTTAAAAAAAAGGCCTCAACATTGTCAAAGGTATAAATTCCTAAAACAGGTCAAATTTGTGTACTTAGAACATTTTCCTGAAAAATGTTACTTGGTAATCTAGGGATAAATAAGTTTGCAAAGTACCACACCCTATATAAGCCTGCTCTTAGAAATTCAGAAAGTGTTAGAGGCTCTGAGAAATTCCTCAGGCAACTTCTTAAATTTAATGTAGTATTTCTCAAACTCCCTCAAACACAGAAGGGCTTCTTTGTCCCCAGGGCATACCCATTAGGGTTCTGCAGAATACATGATATCCTTAAGCAGACCATTTAGAAATACAGTTCTAAATGATTAC
This sequence comes from Avahi laniger, assembly GCA_963575035.1. Lineage (NCBI taxonomy): Eukaryota > Metazoa > Chordata > Mammalia > Primates > Indriidae > Avahi > Avahi laniger. Next base: position 8,562 of record CAUYSK010018315.1, read on the forward strand.
CTTGTCAAATATTAGTATTTCATAGCAAAATTTTTCCATGTGTATTGGTATATTCTAACACTTAGGCCTCCTTTTTGCTACATAAAATCTGTTCAATAAGAAATCATAAGCTTTGATTAAATGAATCTTAAATTCAAACCCTTAAATATTAATATTAATCCCAGTATAATTCTTATTTAAATCTACATTTCAAATTGAGTAAGTTCTGCAATTTTTCATTTCTAATTAAATCAATTAAAGCAGGGTATTCCTACTGACCTACTTTCCAGAATTTAAAAAATAAACTAGGAAAAAAATTTATCTTGTGTGGTTTGGGATGTTTCCAGAGCTTCATTAAAATAACTTGAAAATTTCATTTGGGTACAATTTTTATTTATTTTATGGTGAAAATACTTCTTTTGCAGCACAAAAGACTAGAAGAGGATTACCGAAGCAAATTTAGTAAAAGCAGAGTACAAAAGAAGCAGTGCAGCTTCACTGCTGCTGCTTCTGCTTTGAGGATGGCAAACCAGAAGAGCCTGTAAAGAGAGAGATTAAGTTTTTACTTTACCCAGGACAGCATTAAAGCTGATTAAAAGGTTCCGCTCACGTAGCAAAATAACTATCTCTAATACGCACCAGTATAAAATTTAATCTTAAATTGGGAAGTCCTGGGGAAAAGAATTAGACTAAATTTATATCAATTGGAATTGCAGAAGACAGCCTCACAGTCATTAGCTACTTATCCTGTGTCCTAAGCTAAATTCTAACTCAGTACCAAGAGGTCATACTTTCTACTCTGGGGCAACCCTTTTCTGTCCAATGACCTTAGGATAGATTATTTATGAAGGACAAATCATGTTGTAAAAACTTATTTTCCAGACAACAAAAAACCAGCTTTAACAGTGATCAAACTCTGCCCTGCCATCTTTACTAATACCCAAGATACAGGCACAGTATGTTAAGCTATACAATTCCCTCACTTGAATTTTAAGCCCACATTAATATAGGTCCCTTATTTCCTGGTAAGCCCCACTGGTGACACAGTTACTTAGTTTCTTCTATGAATCAGGAAGCCACTACCCACGGACAATCAGCACTGATTTCTATTTTTTAGAAATTGTGGAAAATAAGCTTTAAAACTGGGTCACCACTGCATAAAAGTATGGACTTTAACTGTAATGTATCAATTCTAGTTCACTAGTTGTGACACATGTACCATAATTATTTGAGATATGAGCAACAGGGCAAACTGGGTGCATGTCGGGTACACAGGAACTCTTTGTACCATCTTTGCAACTTTTCTATAAATCTAAAACTTTTCTAAAACAAAAAGATTAAAAAAAAAAAGTAGGTCAACAGAAATTTCCCACCCACATAATATAGTATCATATTTGCTGGAGGTAAAGGAGGGTTTTCAATTCTAGGATTTCTCCCTAAAAAAGTAAAAAGATGGTAACTTGGCAAGGTTACTATAAGACAAACATGATTAAGTAGGCATTGTCAACAGTCAATACAGTATCTTTATTACCTAACAAAAACAAGGCAAAAAAATTATCCTGAAAACTGGATTGCAGAGAGCCCTATCTTCTAATCATTACACATTTATAAAGCTCACATTATGCACACAGTACCGTAATACTTATTTGTTGAAAAGCAGAATACAAAAGCAATAGATATTCTCCCTACACCCGTAAGTTCACCATCTGGTTAAGGACACATCACTGCCAAGAAGCTTAAGGTGATAGTATTGTCCCTGATTCCTAAGAGCACACATGCTCTGACAACTCTCATGTCAACCTCAAGGGATGATATAATGGGCAACAGCATTAAGTATGTAAATACTGTGCTACAAACACTGTGGCTAAGATCACTTTGAAATAAAACAGTATGTCATCTTTAATGTATTGTATCCTATCCTAGAAGTGGGAGTATCAAAATGTCTTTGGTAAAATGAGTTGTGTTTTTTTGTTCATTTATTTGTTCATTCATTCAACATACACGCATTAAACACCTACTATGTGCCAAGTGTTAAGTGCTGGGTATACAGCACTGAACAAATACCCTGCTCTAATGGAGACAGACAATAAACATATAATGTATGTAGTCAGTGACATGTACCAGGAAGAAAGGTAAGTCCAGAGTAGGTGAGAGAATTGACAGAAATAAGGTTGTGGTCTGGATGCTATTTCATATAGAGTAATCAGCGGAAGCATCTCTGATGAGTCAATATTTGAGCAAACATCTAAATGAAAAGGGATGTCATTTCCTTCCTTCCATCCATTTATTCCAGGAATGAGTTTTCCAGGTAAAGTGAACAGTAAATGCCAAGACTCACTCATTGTTCAGAAAATGCAAAATAATAGTACTAACAACAGCTAACATTTATTACATACGTACTGTGTGCCAGGCATTGTTGTTAAATACTCACGGTATATTAAAGAAAACCACAAACTTTTTGCCATGCTTTCCATTGAGAGATGGGATCTCTTTCCCATCCCCTTGGATCTGGGCTAGGGAGCCAGGCATGGTGGTACACACCTACAGTTCCAGCTACTAGGGATATTGAGGTGGGAGGATCACTTGACGTCAGGCATTCAAGAACCTGGGCAATCTAGCAAGACCTGTCTCTGAAAAGTAAAAAAAAAAAAAAAAAAAATTTAAAAATTTATGAATCTGGGCTGCCCTGTGACTAATTCATGCCCAGTTAGAAGTTTTGCCTAATGGATAATCAGCTTGTGTAAGTACTCCTTGTCTGCTGTCCCAAAGCACTATGGCTACACTAACACTTAGTTCAGCAGTTTGTAATTGTTACTTTTCTTGTCTGTCTCTTCTACTCGTATCTTCTTAGAGCAAGGTCACTAGCTATAATTTATATTTTAAATCTCCAATGCCAGGCACATAGTATATGCTCATTAAATGTTAGCTGTTTGGCTTACTACACCCATGTCCAGTGTGTAGTAATCTTCACATGGACAATGAGGAATCCAGCAGGGTTTTGTAACCCTGGCATTGCAGACGTTTTGGGCCAAACAGTCTTTGTAGCGGGGGACTGTCCTGTGCATTGCAGGATGTTCAGCAGCATCCTTGGCCTCTATTCACTAGATGCCACGAGCCCCTCACCTACCAGTTGTGACAACCCAAAATGTATGTAGACATTGCCAAATGCCCCCTGGAGGCAAATTACCCACAGTTGAAAACCAGTGCTCTACAGGTTTCCACAGAGACATTACGGACTACTTTTTACCACCCAGCTGTTTCTTCATCTAAGTAATAACACAATTATTGCTAAATATATGTTTTCCAACTAAAGGTCAGTAATTGAGTTCCAAACTCAGAAATCTTAGCTTGAACTTTAAAGTCAAAATTCTCGACCTCTTGAATGTGTGTGGCCTCTGGCTTTGGAATAATTTTAAAGTTTAACTTTGAAATTTAAATATTTAGTGTAGTGTATTGCCAAACTTTTCACACAAATACGCTTCCATTATTCCTAGGTACTTATTCCTGGAGAGTTCTATATTTTGATAATATAGTACCTGGAAATACAAAAACTGACCTGGAAACAACTGATACTTGATTTTCATTTTGTCTGTTTACTCTGGTATTATGAGGATTCTTTTTAAAAGAATTTTTTAAAAAGAGTTATTTGCTTGTAAAAGCCATTTACAAACCACCTCACTTAATTTGAGAAGAAAATTCAACATTCTCTGCTTCATGGCCTGTTTTGTAGTTTCTGTTTTACCTAAAAAGAGAGTAACTGCCATCTATCAACCATCTGGAGACTAATACTCTGTAAAGAACATCAGATTGTTACTCTCTTCTTTCCCACCTTCCAACCATTGCTCTGGTGCATAAATGAGGCACTGTGAAAAGGCTATGATCATCTTTGATATGGTGGAGCCTCAGATGTTTAGACACAATGTGGATAGAATACTGATTAGGAAGATGGACTTCACCGCCCCAGTCTGTGGATCCTAATCTGGATTCCACAATACTAGCTGTATGACCTCGGGCAAGTTACCTAATCTCTGAGCCTGATTCTTCATCTGTAAAATCTGTAATATTGGCCTTCTAAGATTTTTGGAAGGGTTAAATGAGGTAATGGATATAAAGTATTAGATACCAGATTATTTGGGTAGGAGGAGTGGTTCATTAAAATAAAAGTCATGAGTTGCTAGCTCATGAGAAGGAATATCTATAGCTGATCAACAAAAATACATATCATATAGAGATCTAGACCTTAGAGCCAGATGCAGCAACTGAGCTAAACTTTGGGAGGTCTACACTTTGGGGTGGGGCAGTTAAGTATACTGTTGGTTGTAAATGGGACAGTGGCATTACACTAGGTGGTTACCCCTTTGAAATTTTATGTATGTAAAGAGAGTATGCATGGGTACGTGGGTTCAAATATGTGCTGGCTGACCAAAAGATGGAAGGTAGAAGATCTCTGTTTTAATGTGCTTGGCACCATCTTCTCCCATCCCAGATGTTTCCAGTAGGGCTACTAACCACGGTGTGTTCTCCACGCTGGAGGGTAGACAGGTGATATAGGGTAGGGTGTGACCCAGGCAGGGCTGGCCAAACAGGGTGCCCCATTCTCCAGCCACAGTGCTTGGTCTAAAGAATTAACATAAAACCCAAGAAAAAACAGAACTCCTCCATGAAATTTGTTATACAAATGCTGGGATGGAGAGGGCTGCTCCTCTCTTTGGATCGCTATTTGTGAAAATGACATAAGCCTGGAGCTGCTGGCAATCATCTACATGGTAATCACTACACGGTAAGAACTTCCCTCAGAAGGACACCACCACAGAGGAAAGAGAAGCTTAGAAAGAATCCTGATTGCATCATTTGAACTGCTGCGTCTAGCTCTGTCTGAAGCCAGAAACCATTCATAGGAATTCCTGTGCAGTGAGCCAATAAATTATCTTTTCTATTAAGCTAATTCTGCCACTTGTAACTGAATAAATCCTCTCTAATACAGCCCATCTAAACAAGAAGTTGACTGATTGTTTGATGCATTCATTCATTAATTCACTGAATGTTTACTACCACTGGCTATGCCAGCATCAATATTTACTTTACTTGAAAAAAATTGCTCTAAGTTTTAAAGTTTCTTTTCATTTAAAAACAAAGGACAATATTCACTATGATGAATATTCATCATAAACAGAAAAGACCTAGAAGGTGAGGGGGGAAAAATCTGAGCAACTGAAAAATTTAGGTGGTTGGGTTGCTATTCAGACACTACCATTCTTTAAGAGCAGTATGCACAGCAAGTGATTTATGGGAATAATGCATAAATTCATTTAAGGCAAACAAAGCATATTGGACAATTAATTCATAACAGTAATTTTCAGCAACAAAGGAATATCTCATCTTGAATATTAATGTGTGGGTGAACAGTCCTGTCTTATTGAAGATTACAATATGTTTTTCCAGAATGATGCTTAATGTGCTTTTACTGTATTGTCCATTTGTAATAGAGTAGCTGTGAAAAAACTACTTTTTCTGCAAACGAAATAACTGGAAAGCATGGTTGATAAATAATTTGAAAATTGATCAGTTAACAGTACAATCATAGTGGTTTTAGCAAAAATAACTTTAATTTCGGGCACATTTTATAAATCTTTTAAGGGGAAAAACCATTAAGTTAATGACCAAATGCAATCTAATAAAAACTGTGTCTGAGTCTAACATTTTTGTACTATACAAATATGAGTGATTGTGTATTGTCACTCAAGATGCAGGCTAGTTATCGAAATCAATGGAAACGTTAAATTTGGAAAGAGGGAAGACTGTGTAGCAACAGGCAGTATAACATAACATACATACCAACAAACATAACTGGCTTCATATCACGGAAGGCATTGATATTTGGCAATAGGTAGTGGTCATAATTTATTCTGTCTATTCTGCTGTTTGCCACATCTTGTGATCTAAAAGGAATGGTGTTCTCCTCCTCTTCGCAGCTAACAGATTATTTCATTTCTGTATTTAACCAATGAGATTTTTTACACCTTGGGATAAGCAATGAAAAAGAACCTTCCAATTAAAGTGGGCTTGATTGGTGCCAAGTTATGCTCATCACACACTAACAGAAAAAATTGTGTGGGCCGGGCACAGTGGCTCAAGTCTGTAATCCTAGCACTCTGGGAGGCCGAGGCAGGCGGATCGTTTGAGCTCAGGAGTTCAAGACCAGCCTGAGCAAGAGCAAGACCCTGTCTCTACTAAAAATAGAAAGAAATTAATTGGACAGCTAAAAATATATAGAAAAAATTAGCCGGGCGTGGTGGCGCATGCCTGTAGTCCCAGCTTCAGGAGGCTGAGGCTGAAGGATCGCTTGAGCCCAGGAATGTGAGGTTGCTGTGAGCTAGGCTGACGCCATGGCACTCTACTCAGGGCAGCAGAGTGAGACTTTTTCTCAAAAAAAAAAAAAAGAAAAAAAAGAAAAAATTGTGTGGCTAGTCATTGGCTGTAGAAAAAGGAGACTATACGAAAGACAGGGAAAGAGCTTCAAACTGCAATAATGAGAAAAATTAGTGAAATCAACGTACTCATAAGCTGTGGTTAACATTGTAAATCATTGCGACCAACTTGGCTTTGTCTGTAGGAGGAGCCATAAAGATGTTCATACCTTTTGATCCAATAATCCCACTTCTAGGGAGTGTATAAGAAGAAAATAATTCAAACAAAGCATACGATATCTCTAAACGAAAGTATTCACTGAAGTATTATCCATCAAAGTAAAATATTTTTTTAAAAAATCTAAGTAGTCTAACAACAGGAACAGATTAGTAAATTATAGTATATCAAAAATTATATCAACAATAAAAACATTTACTGAGTATATTCTCCCCAAATCACAAATACTCACTATGGCTAAAAATTATCTTGTTTCTCTGTATGTTTTTAGAATAGAACCAGCAGGAATAAAGAAATCCTCTAAATCAAAAAGGAAAAAAAAATAAAAGAAAGAAAAAGATCATGAGTATTCTGTTAGTTAATGAACAATAATAAACAACTGGTGTTTGAGTACTCCAGCACTTGTTAAACACTTATTTGTCTCTCAACACCATTTCTAAATTCTGGCCTTAGAAAGTTTATAATCTCTTTGAAGAATCAAAATTAACACAATAGAAACGACAGGAAGAGATATAACTGTATTTTAAATTAAATGCTAAATGGTGTGGTAAAATAAAGGCAGCGGGATTTGAGAAAAGGCTGAGAACTGGGAAGAGTATAGAATTCAGGAACAATTTCATGAAGGGAGGAAATGGCTTGCACGTCGTGGGGAGAGGAGGAAGAATCGCAAGGGTGGGGAGGAATACAGATACGGGCCCTGATGGAGAGGCAGGAGAGAGAGGCCGGCCCTGCTTTGCTGCCCTGCGCAAAGTCAGGGATGGGTGAGAAATCAGGTTGTGGAGAGTTCCCCTGCAACTTAGGGCATTTTCTTCAGTACCTTGACAGACTTCTCAGAAGACTCACTGGATGGCACACAGCATTGGATACTGCGGGCTGCTTTCAAAGTTCTGTTCTGCATTAACTCAGTCACCTTCTTTAGCTTTGGCAACAGCCTGGCACCCTGTTCTATTCTGACTCCGACTCTTTCAAGATTCCTCCTCTTTGCTGGCATTGTTTTCTGCTACCACCATACTCACTTTATTTGATTACAGAGGCAAAGCAAGGGTGATGAAAACAGCGGTACTCAGGGAAATAAAATCATCACTTGTCTTATACTAGAGGTTAAAAACATGCCTCACGCCTGTAATCCCAGCACTTTGGGAGGTTGAGGCTGGAGGATTACTTGAGCCCAGGAGTTCCATAGCAGCCTGGGAAATAGAGTGAGACGCTGTCTCTACAAAAAATTTAAAATGGAGTGTGCCCACAGTCCCAGCTATTCGGAAGACTGAGGTGGGAGGATCACTTGAGCCTAGGAGTTTGGGGTTACAGTGAGCTATGATTGTGCCACTGCCAGCCTGGGCAAGAGAGAGAGAGATTCCGTTTCAAAAATACAAAACAAACAAACAAAAACAAACAAAAAACTCCTCCACATCACACTCTCCCAGGCCTTAAGCCATGTGCCAGGCGAGGGATGGGACGTTCCTGGAATTTATTTAAGTTCTATTTTATTTTTTTAAATTAAAAAAAAAAAAAACAACTCCTCCAAAGGACGATTCTGGTATACCCCTCTCTAAACTGAACAGTAATTAGCGTAATTCTGTTAATCGATTATTACAACGGCTCCCATGCCGGAGTTCATAAAAGTAGTAACAGGGATCTTTAAATATCTCAAAAAGCCTGATAGAAATGGCTTATTTACCTCTGCCAATATCTCAAGGGAAATTAAAGTGTCATTAACTTAAATAACATTAATACCACTTTTAAGTGCTTATTTTGATAGCACACTTAGTTTTACATGCCAGAGTGAAAAAATGAAAACAAATGACTTAATTTGTTTTGATAGACAATCTTTCCAAACATAAGGCCTCAGTAAGGTGGGGGAGAGGAATGGTAACAAAAGTGATCCTCAATGATTGAAAGGCTGGGAAAATTATTTTCTCTATATATACATTTTTAAAAAAATCCTAAGGAGAAAAAAATTCTTTCTAGTCTATCTCTTTAATGCCTTTCTCTTCTACTGTACATCCTGGCTGTGTTCTCACCTGGACTTTCAAATGTTCTCGATCTTGTCTCACTCCTTAAACCCATCCCCCACAATGTTGCCAGGGTAACCTCTTACACTGCATATCTGACGGTGCATAACACACCCTTGCTCACTTTCTTTAATGGTTCAGCACTTCCACAGGATAACACCTAAATGCTAAGGTATAGCAATCTTTCACCACTGAGTCCCATCAATCCTCGGGGTGACCATTCTCTAACTCATGTTCTGAATTACTGCAATTCGTTTTCTTGTGGGTCCCTGAACAAATCTTGCTCTCACACTTCTATGCTTTTGACCATGCTGTTCTGCCTGGAATATCCTCCCTTGCATATTATCCCACCCACCTACGTACTTCCAGAAGAAAATAAAACATCTTCATTCTCCCTGGAAAGCTCCTGGCACTGGTGTGTGAAGCATGCCTCCATCCTCCCAGGCAGCTGAGGGGTGTTTCTTCTGCTCCCCTCTGAGGATGAGAATCTCCTCAAGGCCAGGTTCTGTCAGCATCTTTAAGCCTCTAATACCTGAGGTAGTACTGGCTCTGTAATAGGCACCAAGCAGGACTTGTTGAATAAGTTATTGAAGCTTATTCAAAAGAAATGTGAATAAATTCCCTAGCAATTAAAATTAAAGTTATGTTCCTTTAAAAGGCACTTTCCCCCCCTCCAATGAGAGTCAGTGTTGGTCACTGAATATTCAGCATTTTGAATATTTTCTGCATGTTAGTTACAGGGGAATGGTGCACATTTCTGTCTCCAAATTTAGTGGACAAATATTGTGAGAACACTATTCTCCAACACTGTCAACAAAATAGTTTCTGGAAAAGTCTCTGTGTGTGTCAGGTTAAGCCAACTTACGTGAAAGCAAACACAGAGGAAGACACATTGGTTGGGATGCACTAAACTGCAAGTACCAAAAATATCCTACTCAAACCAGGACTCTAGAGTCCAACTGCCGGGTCTCTTACCCAGCTATTAATATTTACCAGCTGTATGAGCTCAGACAATTAGCTGTATAAACTTGGGCAAATCCCTTCACTTCTCTATCTGAGCTTCCATACCTGAAAAATGGAAATAACAGTACATATTTTACAGGGTATTATAAGGCATATGGTAAGCACTACATAAGTGTTAACTATGAGTAGTTAAACAATAACTAAAATAACTTGAAGCCTGAAAGTAAGAAGGGTGGGCTCATGGGTGGTTTGATGTGGTAGCTCACAGTGTCATCCAGGACCTAGTTTCTTCCTGGCACCTTGAAATCAGCTCCATCTCTAGGCTAGCATCTTTCAGAGTGGCCAAATCAGCCAGAATGCAGAAAAAACAAGGATACTGAAACTCTCCCTGACTGGATGTCTTAAGTCACAAGCTCCCCATCACTGGGCAGCGGCAAGGAATAGTCAGATTAAGGCAAGCCACCCAGGTCCCACCTCTAGATCTGCAGGTGGGATCAACTTCCCCTGAAACCTGGGTGCCTTTAGGAAGCTGGGAGATGAGAGGAGATGCTAGATAGGCAACTAACAAGAAGAACAAAGGCAATGGTAAAATTCATGAATTTTAAACTAGAGGAATTATGTTCACAGCCATCTGTATTCAAAAGTCATATCAGGTTTAGCAACCAGGCACAAAAATTCCTTTCAACCAAGATGAATTTCTAGCATGACATTGCCAACAAAAAGTGCTGTTCTCAGGGAAAATCCTTCAACTTAGAAGCATCTGCTTCTAATTTCCACAATGAAATCTTTGATTCCCTCATTCGTGGGACTTGCACTCAATTCCCTCTGACACAGGAACTGCCGTTTTCTAGATAATAACTTTGCTGTGAAATTCTCATTATCTGGTAGCAATATATGAATCTTAACATTACTTATTTTTCTCTTGAAATACTTTTCAAGGAGAGTATAATGCCTCTAACGAAGACTGAACTAAGCATTTGGGAAGTTGCTAGCTTTCTTATAACATTGCAAAAGCATTTTCCATGTCAATAAATAGCTCATAACAACAACAATGAAATTTACAAGCTGGAAATGCAAAAGTCCAATAACAGAATAAATAAAATATGGTACATTAAAACAATTCAGCAGCGAAAATTAGTGAACTATAGCTATATACCAATAAGTATGAACCTCAAAAATGATGTTAAGCAAAAACGTAACAGAAGAATACATATGGTATGATTCTATCAACAGAAAGTTCAAAAACAGGCAAAACAATGATTCATTTAGGGATACATATGTGTGTGGTAAGACTATAAAGAAAGGCAAAGGAATGATTATGCTCAAAATGATAATAGAGGTGCAGGGGGTGGGGGAAGTAGGTTGGAGGTAGGAGATATACTCAGAAAGGAACAGGGAGCCTGGGAAGGTCCAGAGAAACATTCTTTTTCTTAAGTTTGGTAGTGGATACAATGTTGTTCTTTCATCACTATTATTGTTTAAAATGTTCATAGACATTATAAATATCTATGTGTGCATTTCATAATTTTAAAAAGTAAAATAAATCAGAGTGTTAATGTTGAAAATGCTTTGAATAACCACACATTGGTGGTTAAATTTTAAAAAGATACATAAGATATAACAAGAATAAAATTCTGCTATAACTGTCGGCTACATTTCACATAAGATGAATCCATTGAGGACCCTATGCAGAGTTTATGTGCCATACACTAAAATAATCTTTATAAATTATTTCACTTACTATGTGATTGTTTTCATTGACCTAAAACTAAAAAGAACCTTAGAGCTTCTAGGATGATTAACGAATTCTTGTAGGAGTTTTTATAATCTAATGACATATGTATAAATTAATTTCTGAGTTTCTATCTACTACTAAATGGGAGAAAAATGTAATAAAGTACAATCAAGTGAAAACATTATCACTGTATCAGATTTTAGAGATGATCTAGTCTAACCCCTTAATTTTATAGTTGAAGAAACTCACACGTTGAGAGAATGTCCTGGCCAAGATGATTGAGTCAGGTTTAGGACCCAAGCGTGCTTTTCCTTACAGGATTTTTCTTCTCTAAATTCCATCAAAAACTCCCATGGGTAAGAAACAATTTAACTTAATCTATTCTCTTTTTAGAAAGTTCATGTTTTATATATTTAAATAGAACGTCAAGAAATGTGCTAAAACAATTTACTAAATTAAACGTATATCCAAATGCTAATAAAACCTGCGTTTTACTCTGATAGTGGCAGAATTTGTATGTGAAAAGTTTCATGAAAGCCAGAAAAAGGTTTTGACATGCCAGAAATTCAATTTTTACCCTTATACACATAAACTCTGGGGCTGAGATTATATTGTCACTCAGACACACCCTCCCACGTGCACACATACTGTACATGTGCAGAATGGTGCAAAGCCAGACTCCTGGGGCCAGGCACTCTTTATAGTAGAGAAGATCAAAAGCACAGTCCATAGACTTCAAAGTAAAAGATTACTCTGGACATCGTAACAAGACTTTATAATGCTGCACGACTCCTCATATAACACCCCCTTAGGAGTTTTGCAGTGAATACATAAGTTGGAGACAAAGTTGTCACATAACATAAAGACAATACTCTGATTTATGGTTTTAAAAGCCCTTAAAATGATAAAAATGTTTATTTTATATATGGCTTTATTATAGTTTCACAAAATAGTTACTGTTGTCACTGCCATGTAAGGATTCTATCTCCAACACATTAAAAGACACTCTGTCCTAAACAAAGCCATCATTAACCAGAATTCAACAGTCCAAACTTTAAGCAACCCTTGTTTCTCTGAGGTGTCATCAAATCACCAATATGCTCTAAGGAGACCAAGGTGGCCTGTGTATTCTGGAGAGACACGAACACACGACTATTAAGGTGGCTGTAGGGAACATCACAGGGACCCAGGCTATACCCTTTATGTTTTTGCCAGGGGAATCTTCAATCGCGTCTTTTCTACCTATGATTCAGCATTTACTTCCCTTAGCTTTCCGCTGGAAGGTAACTACCATGAATTTGCCAGTTCCACCAAGCGTGCAATTTCATTTTCAGGTTGTACATATCTATGTAGTAACCTTCTATTGTGATATGCCAATTCACAGGCCTTATTTCTGTAATTCTTTTCAACTAGGGTTTTGAAAGGAGATACAAACCAAGGTCAACTCAACTATTAATATTACCCATTTTATTCTAAAGGGACTAGAAATAAAGCCACCTAATAGTGAAACTCTGGGCTCTGGTAGGTGAAGTCAACAAAATCCAATAGTGAGTCACTGAATAGCCCAGTCAAGTCACCTCCATTTGACTTCCCTGTTCACTGGATTTTCTGGTTGTTTGATGTGTGTCCCCCCTCCACATTGCCTAGAGAGGGCACTCCTTCTTATAGTAATCATTCGCTTATGCTGAAAGAGAGACTTAAAGTCTGCTTTTCAAAGGGTGTGGAGGAAGGAAATCAGAATTACACCTTACTTTAAACTAACAGGGTTAATCCTCCATGAAAAATGGAACCATACCTCAACCTTGAAGGTTAGCATTAAAAAAACAAAAACAAAACCCAAACCAATCAAACGAAAAACAGAAACCACTGCTGAGCAGTGCTTTTTCACGTGGCTGTAATTATACTGGAAAGGCAACTAGCCCTGAGACTGACCCATAGCCTTCATCCTGGAGAAACCCGAAGAGCAGCCTATTCCAAGGTTAGCCATCAAATGGTGCTTTGTTGTCCTCTTGCTCCTTGAATCCTGCCCAAGAAAAGACTACATATTGCCAACAGTCACCTTGGAATCACCCCATCTCTGACCCAGAGGCAAAACCACTCAAATGTTTAAGAAGCAATCATGAAGAGGAGTGCCTATTTTCCTTCATAATCTTCACATCTGGAAGAATAAATGAAGAAAATATGGTGTTGGTCCTAGTAATGGGTTTTCTAGGGAAAGCTGGATTCTTCTTTCTCAGATACAAGATTTGCAAAGTTGTAAATTATCTACTGGCTTTTCACCTTCGATACAGGTCTTGATAACCAGGAGATAAACTCTTGAAATTCCCTCTAAAAAGTCCTCCTTTCAAAAGCATGTTTCAATTGAATACCATCTGTCTAGAATTTGAAAATTATTTGTTCCAAGAGTACAAGAAGTCATGAGTTTCCTAAGCTTCTATGTATAGTAACTGGAAATGGTAGCTGAGCTCTAAGTTATCCACTTCAGTGAATAAAGCCATCAAGAGCAAAGATTCTGATAATAATAATAATAATAAAAACACTTCCTTTCAGAGTCTTAACTTGTTACCTGTACCACAAACTCTGGACAACCTACAAACTGCCACAGGCAAGTGATTAATTCTAGGGACCATTCCTCGGAATCACTATAAGCACCATATTCTACACAAAATTATGCAAAAAAAAAAAACCTCTTATTTTTTTCTCTCCACATTTGTCCAAGTATTTCTTCCAGTTTTGAGGAGTTTTACAAAATAACCTGTTATATCAATTCCAATTCTTGTTCATCAAATATCAACTGTTATAGGAATTGTCATCTGCCATAAACAACTAGAAAACTGGACAAAACACAACAAACGGTTTTTAGACACTGAAGGGAAACAAACTAGGAGAGCCTAATGATTCCCCTAGCTCACTGCTGGAGGCAATTTCAGTCCACAGTGAAGAAAGGAACCCAAACAGAGCTGAGCAGTCTCAATGAGTTGAGAAGATAGAGATTAAAGTTAGGGAGGCAGAGGCAGCTAGACTTTGTGGGGCAGGCCAGAATACCAAAGAGGAAGAGTAGTGGAACAAAGAGTTACACTCAAATCATTGGTAAGTATTGATCCGTGCCTACACAGAAAAACTCCACAAGGCAGGGGAACGAATCTTCAGAAAGCAATAGGCCAAACAATTCCTGAAGCTCATACAAAGCTGGGAATAGTTCTCATTCCCATTAGCCAGGGTAGAAACCTTGTAGTAGGATGGCATCAGATACCTTACTTAGCCTGAAGGGTATCACCTTAGCAGTGCAGGTAAAGCTCTAGTCAAAAGGCTGCTCTGGACCTAGCCTAACAAAGCTTAAAAGCAAGCCCTCAAAGGATCGAACTGAGCCAAAGTAACTTACCTGTGAGCTAGAACAAAGTCCAAGCTCTTTAAAGCCTAAGTAACTTACCTATATGCTAGAATGAAGTCTAAACTCTTTAAAGCCCAAGTAACTTACCTACACATTAGAATGAAATAATTTAGCCCAAACTCTCAAAATCCAGCACCCAATGATAAAAAATATTAAAAACAGTTTTAAATTAATAAATTTAAAAACATAGATGAAATGGGAAAATCTTTTAAAAGGCACAAACTACCAAAGCTGATTCAAGAAACAAATAGTTAACCTGAATAACACCATATTTATTAAATAAATTGAATTTTTAGTTAAAGATCTTCTAACCAAAAAAAAAAAAAAAAACTCTAGGCTCAGATGGTAAACCCTATCAAATGTTTAAAGAAAAAATAATACCAACTCTACACAAATTTTCCAGAAAACTAAAGAGAAAGAAATATTTCCCAACTCTTTCTTTAAGGCCACCATTTCCCAAAACTATGAGAAAAAAAAAAAAGACCAATATAATTCATCAACATAGACACAAAAATCCTTAATAAAATTTGGCACACTGAATTCAGCAATATGTAAAGGATAACATACCATGACCAAGTAGGGTTTATCCCAGGAATGCGAGATTGGTTTGATATTCAAAAATCAATGTTATTCACCATAATAATGGAAGAAAAACATATGATCATTTCAATAGATGCAGAAAAAACATTTGATAAAATTCAACATATGTTCATGATAAAGCATACAAACCCTCAGCAAATTAGCAATAAGACAGGAACTTCCTCAACTTGAGAAAGCATATGTGTAAAAAATTTATAGCAATACTACACTTAATGATGAAAGATTGAATACTTTTCTCCCCTAAGATTGGGAGAAAGGCAAAGATGTCTGCTCTCGCTACTTCACATTCAAGATGATATTGAGGTCCTATCCAGTGCAATAAGGCAAGAAAAGGCATCCAGATTGGAAAGAAGTAAAACTCTTTATTCACAGACATGATTGTCAATGCAGAAAATCCTAAGACACATACAAAAAGCTATTATTAAGTGAGTTTATGAAGGTCCAAAATACAAAGTCAATATAACAAAGTCAGTTTTATTTCTAAACTCTATCAAACAATTGGAAATTGAAATTTAAAATACCATTTATAATAGCACAAAAATATGAAATATTTAGAGATAAATTAAAAATATATATATAAGACCTATATATTGAAAAAACAAAATATTTCTTAGAGAAAGTAAAGAAAATCTAAGTAAATGGAAAGATATAATGTACCTGAATAGGAAGACTCAATTCTCAAGACTCAACTGATATTAAGACATATCAATTCTCCCAAAACTGACGTATATATTCAATGTAATCCCAACCAAAATCCCAGAAGTGTTAAAAATGAGTACATGTAAAAACTGAAGAAATCCAAATAAGGTCCCTTAGTTAATAGTATTATACTAACGTCAATTTTCTGGGTTTGAAAACATACTACAGTTATGATTATCTCTGGGGGAAGTTGTTGAAGGGTACATACAACCCTCTGTACTATTTTTGCAACTTCTTGTGAGTGTGAAATTATTTAAAAGTAAACTTTTTAAAAATCCCAGGGACCTTTATTTTCCTTCAGTAAAAATCAACAATCTGATTTCAAATCTGCAAAACAATTTTGAAAAAAAAACTTAAGTTGGAGGACTTACTATCTGATTTTCAGACTTCCTATAAAGTGTAGAGTGATTAAGACAGTATAATATTGGCCTAAAAATAGATGTATAGGTCAATGAAACATTATAAATAGAGACCAGAAACAGCCAATAAAATAAAGAGTCCAGAAATAAAGCCACATGTAGAAAGTCATTTGATTTTTGACAAAGGTGCCAAGATAATTCAATGGGTGAATGAACTTTTAACACATGGTATTAAAACAATTAGATATTTATATGGAAAAAAATTACCTCAACCCTTTTATAAAAATTAACTTGAATTGAATTACAGCTCCAAATTTGAAAGCTAAAACCAAAAACCTTACAGAAAGCTTCTAGATCTTTGTGACCTTGGGTTTCTTAGGGCACAAAAAACATTAACCATAAAAAAAGTTTTTTTAAGTTCTACCCTTTGTAAGTCACTTAAAAAAATGACAAGAAAATCCTCAAACTGGGAAAAGTATCTTAAAAACACATATCTGATTAAAGACAGTCCAGAATATATAAATAGCTTTTCCAACTCAAGAAGAAGACAACTGTTAAAAATATGGCCAAAAAATTTAAATGTTTACTTTGCCAAAGAAGATGTACGAGTGGCAGATAAGCACTTGAAATTATGCTCAATATTATTAGTCATTAGGAAAATGCAAATAAAAACCACTATACACACATTAGAATGGTTAAAATTTAAAAAGACTGACAATACCAAGTCTTGTTTAGAATTTAGAGCAACTATAGTAGAACTCTTGGACACTGCTGGTGGGAATGTTAAATGATACAGCCACTTTGAAAACAACTTGACAGTTTCTTACAATGTTAAACATTCATTTACCATGCAACTCGAATGAAAAGACATGTCCACCGAGACTTATACATGAATGCTCATAGTATGGTAACTACATTCACAATAGCTCCAAACTGGAAATAATCCAAAATTAACAACAGATAAATGAATAAACAAATTGTGACAACCGAATACTACCTAACAATAAAAGAAACTACTGATATATGCAACACAATCGACGAACACATCATACTAAGTGAAAGAAGCCAGATACAAAAAAAGCAAGGCAAGGCAGGGGTGGGGGTGGGAGGATTTCCTAAAAAGGAGCTGTAGAAAACTTTTTGGTCTGACAAAAATGTTCTCTATCTTGATTATAGTGCTGGTTACATGGTTATATACATTTGTCAAAACTTCAAATTATCCACTTAAAATTTGTGAATTTCATTTTTATTGTACATAATTTATCACTAAAAAAAGCTGATTTAAAAAAAATTAATGAATGTATATGCTCCTTAAAAAGTGCTTTACATGTTAAGTAATACTACATTGCCTCAGATCCTTTGTTTAACCAGGCAGTGTGTAAATTTAAGTACATTAAGTCCTCACTTAACATCATTGATAGGTTCTTGGAAACTTCAAGTGAAAGAATGTATTAAAAAAAACAATTTTACCCCATAATATGCTGAAATAAAAAAAAAAATTTTACCATGGACTAATTGATATAAACAAGAGTTAAGTTCCTATGGCATATTTCTGGTCACATATACATCACCACCTATCCAATTTCTAAATAAAGCCAAAACACTTTTAATATTAAACACTGAAATACATGTGAGCTATAGATATATTCAAGAAATATTAATAAAAACAAGTAAGATAATTAATTATTCACTGCTTTTTCTAGTTCAGGGTTGGAGGGTGGTGGAGCCCACCCCAGCAGCTCAGGGCGCAAGGCAGGAACCACCCCTGGACAGGACACCACCCCACTGAAGGGGCACACCCACTCAGACCTGGACACACTCATCAACCTCACAGGCACAGCTTTGGCACGTGAGAGGCAACGGGAGCACTGGGAGAAAATTTATGCAAATATCGGGAGACAGTGGCCTGACTGGGAATCGATTTATTTATTCTCTTATCAATACTGTAACAAAATGATGTTATTTGAGGGCCTGCTGTAATACAATACAAAATCAGCTAAACTAGCTAAATCTATCACTTCAGAAAGTTCAAACTAAATCTTAAAATTGAAATGTGGGAAGTCACAGAGATTTAGAAAACGAGACTATAATTTTCTAGGATACTAAATAAAAACAAAGGTTGGCCTTTTATGTTTACCAAAGGTATCACCTAGCAAAAATTTTGGAAAGATAAAAGAAAGTTTCTTGTTCACCAAAAACTACAGATCAGAGTTTTAAACGGGTGGTATTTCACTTATCACATTGTATAATTGCTTGTCTTTCTGTCTCTTCTCCTCAACCGGGCTCTAGCTTCTTGAATACAGGCCCATGCTTTGTTCACTGTTGAATTTCCAGCAAAATATCTGGCACGTTAATGATTTTTGAATGAAAGAATGAACTGCAGATGCTCTCATACTAAATTTGGTTTCACTTGCAAAGTCCACATGTGTAAGAAAACTTCCCGTAGCAAGGTCTATGGAAGATAGCGTTTCCATAGCACACTAGCATTATTCGTTCAAGCTTCATAACCATCTTCATACCAATTTAAAGATTATAATGTTCTAAATAGTAAATCAAGCAACTGTATTTAATGTCTCACCCTTAAATGTATAATGTGCAATCATTTCAACACACCTTTAATTTCCCTTTTCTAAACAGTCCCATAATAGAGGATTTTTCAAGTTAACAAGCTGCTGTGAACAAAGGATTGATTGTGTGAATTAATTTAGATCCTGTATCTATAATATACTGATTAGAAATTTCCTGAAAACTTACTGATCAGGAACATGAGCCTAGTTCAAGAATACATATGGCAGTTATTAAAGGAGATTTTGTTTTATAAGTCAGCTAACTTCAATCAGCTTTCCCTGCTAGGGTTTACTCTACAGCTGAAATTCATGAAAATTTCTCTTCACATTTCTCTAAGCACCTGTAGAAGCAAATTTAGTAAATTATAAATCATCAGCTCAATGTCCTCTTTCACAGATTTGAAATACATGTGGGCTCCGAAAATGAATATTTGAGTTTAAAAGGATTTTATTTTAAAGATTTAATTAGAATTTATTTTAAATTCTAGACGACACTTGACATTTCTTAAAAACTGTTGCCTAATTTGATTTCCTTAAATATCCTTAAATACTACATTGGAAAATCTTGGGTTTATTTGAACTAAAACTTCCTTAAGTATGATAATTTTTCTGAATATCCTTCTATAATTATAAGTAACATGAGTTCCTCAAACGAGATTTCAGAAATGGCACCACTACAGCTGACCTTTCAGTGTGACACTAAACTATGCAAAAAATTAACTTTACCACTATATTTAGATGGGGTAAGTATAGGATTCTATTTTCTTTGGGGAAAAAAATATATAAAGCATATCTGATTGTTGTGATAAAATAGATGTCACCACTCAAAATTCCACTGTATTTTTTGGCTCACACATGTCACTAACTTTACTGCTGAGTTTTTTTATGATATCATATTACTTCACTCCAAGATGCGACTGATAAACTATTAATAATTTTCAGTCATGGGCTTGGAGGTATTAAAGGTGCTATCCACTAGTGACTTTTAGGGGAATAAGTAAATTTATTTTTTATATTCTGTTTTTGAAGGCCATGAGAAAAGTCCTCACTGTAAATATCTTTGAAATAATTATATTTTCATAAAAAAAAGTTGTTTTGTAAATTAGCCCATATCTGAAATTTGTAGCCCAATTTCCCTTTTGTCTTTTATTTATTTAAAGAGTTGAACTTGGGTACCAAACAATAAATTCTAGAGCTATAAATTATAATTCTTTATCATGAACACAATAGCTACAGCCAATGGTAAGTTCTTCAGAAAAAAAATTTTAAGCTATTATTATATTGTTACAGAAATTATCTCTTAATTTGTTTCTAAGATTAGATCTTTACGAGATCCCGTTTCTACTAAAAATGGAAAAATTAGCTGGGTGTGGTGGCATGCACCTATAATCCCAGCTACGAGGGAGGCTGAGGCAGGAGAATCGCTTGAGTACAGGAGTTTGAGGTTGCTGCGACATAGGCTGATGCCGTGGCACTCTAGCCCAGGTGACAGAACAAGACTCTGTCTCAAAAAAAATAAAGTTAGATTTTTATATTCTGTTTATTTTACAAACTGCTATGGAATATATGAGAAAGTCAAAAAATTTGGAATTCAGTTCTATTACACTCCCCACTCCAGCCTCCAACCCTAGACCAGAGTGTCTTGTTGTAAGGTCGACCAGCACCTCTACTTCTTAGTAATATTTATCAAAATTAATCATTACTCTATTACTTAAAATCTGCCTTTCCAGCTAAAAGAGGGTGGGTACAAAGTATACACACTATTTGCCAAATGAGTGAAAAAATAAGACATTTAAAATAGCATTAGTCATTAGGAAGAAGCATATCCAAAATAATAAAATGGTATGTAGTAATGATCCATTTGTCTGGAAACTGCATCCATCCATGTAACAGAAAAAGGGAATTGGCAATAAATGAGGTGTTTCGTGAATTAATACTCAAATAGATTATATAAATGCTACTACAAAACTACAAAGGACGCAGTAAATTAAAAAGCACTATTTGAGGAAGTAGATTTTACACAAGATAGTTGATGTTTTCTAGTTCTTCTACAGCATCATAATCATAGATTATCATCCACTGGAGGCTAATTCTAACAATAGTTCATCTAATACATCTAAAATAAATTTGCTAGGCACTAGTAAAGATCTTTGCCTTCAAGAAACTTATAATATAGTTGGGGAGCTAGAAAATATACATAAAAAGATGACTATACGAAGTAGGGTGTGCTAGGTTCCAATGATGTGATACAAGCACTATGCAGCCCAGGTTCAGTGGAAGGAGAAACCAGAAGAGGAAACATGATGTAGACTATGTGTGTATGTGCCAGACGGGACAATGGTGAGAACAATTAGGCGAGATTTAAGGAACTTTGAGATGACAATGGAAAAATAAGTATCTACAACACAAGGATAGCAAACTCACATGCCTACAAGGGCAGAAGCAAAGGAGTGAAGCCTGCAGGATGCAAAATGCCTACCGCCAAGTGGTCTCAATTGTTGGGGGCAAGAGATCTCTTACAGGGACTATGGGACATTGCAGAACACATATCCCCTACAAAGGCGGAAGGTGGTATGTTGCTCTAACAGATCATGCTTGCCCTCTTATTTAAGAGAAGGCATAAAACTCAATTTTTTTAAATGTAAAATTTCTCAAATTTTAAATGTTGGCAAATAAATGTTTCTAACACTGTGTTAAAAGCCAAAACATGTCTGCAGCCAATTTTGCTGGTGGGCCACAGGCTCACAACTCCAGTTTGGCATGATGAATTCCACGCTAAGAGATCTGGATTTCATCCTGTAGTCACTGACTTAAGAGACTTAATATTTATTTCAAAATTTGCTCAGGTTTATACCTCTGCACACTTCATTATCTACTATGTAAAACCCTTAGCACTGCCAAATTATTTCACATTGGCCTTGTGTATGCTGTTACAAGCCAATTACATTCATTTAACTAACTGTAGAGTAACTTATAGGTTACAGATGAAAAAACATTCAAAATGATACTAATAAAACAGTGTTGACAGAGCAGTACCAAAGAGAATGCTGACATTATGAATGTATGCCACAACCCGCCACAAACACACATATAATCGCCCAAGCTCCACTTCTTAAAAAATGTGCCATAATCCACTGCAAATGAAAAGTCCTTTCCCTTTCCAGCATTTTCCCATAATTAGCAACTTTCTAAAGACTAATGCTATATACTTTCTTTTGTTACCAAACACTCAAATACATGTAACAAAGTTTTAATTCTAACAATCATTCTAAGCTTTTAACTATCCAAAAACAATACTTATGCATTAAAGGCCTATGTGTTAACATTTTAATAAGCTTAGAGAAAGAAAAGGTAATTAGTATCAGAGACATGTTGATGTGTTTTGATGACAGTATTATAGAAAGTTAGCATTATCATTCAAAGATAATTCCCAGAAGAGAAAAATCTTGGTGCATAATTATAACACAAAATGCAGAACTATGAAAACTGCTTAATCACACGCTCTGAAACAATACTTTATAATGAAAATCATCAATAAAGTATAAAAAAATTAAAGAAGCAATTTTTCTATAACCTAATTTTCTCTGGCTCTTGGGAACCCCTAACTTGAGTTATCCACTCTGTGAATGATGCCCTAAGCCTGTGGGGCACTATGCTGTGTGGCCTGGTCAGAGCAAACCTATCCCCATCCTGAAAAAGAAATCAACTCAAAGCACATGTCCCATTTTTCATTTAAAAGGTTTCATATAAAAGGCTATGGTTTGAATGCATCTCCTAAAAGTCCATGTGTTGGAAACACAATTCCCAATACAACCGTGTGGGGAGGTAGGGCCTAATAAGAGGTGATTGGGTCATGAGAGGGCCGAGCTTTCAAGAATGGATTAATGTAGTTATCTCAGGAGTGGATCAGTTGTCATGACAGCAGGCTGCTATAAAAGCCAGTCTGGCCCCTTGTGCTCCCTCTGTCTTAACTCACTCTGCATTCCACCATAGGATGAACCTCACCAGATGCCGGCGCTGTGCTCTTGGACTTCCCAGCCTCCACAACTGTAAGACAAATAAATTTTCATTCTTTATCATTTATACCCTGTCTGTGGTATTCTGTTATAGCAATAGAAAAGGAACTAAGACATAAACAACAGAAAATGAACTAAGAGTAAGGAACAACAGGTTGAATTAAAGAATACATCTTTGCTAGAAACAAAAATGTATTAACAAAGTGCAAGTGTTTTCAGGATACAGTTCTTATCCAAAGACATACAATAAAAATGTTTTTTAAAATGCATCAGAACTGGCCGGGTGCAGTGGCCTAGCCCTCTGGGAGGCCGAGGCAAGAAGACTGTTTGAGGTCAGGAGTTTGAGCCCGGCCTGAGCAAGAGTGAGACCCCATCTCCATTAAAAATAGAAAAACTAAGCCAGGCGTGGTGGCGAGCACCTGTAGTCCCAGCTACTCGGGAGGCTGAGGCAAGAGAACAGCTTGAAACCAGGAGTTTGAGGTTGTGAGGTGGGCTGATGCCATGGCACTCTAGCCCAGGCAACAGTGAGTCTCTGTCTCAAAAAAGAAATAAATAAAAAAATAAGTAAAATAAATAAAATAAAATGCATTAGAACTGTTTTTCTATTTCAAAATATACAAACTACAATCTACACACTGGAGTCTTACCAACAATAACTAGGGAAAAACTCAAAGGCTTCCCATCCCTGTCACAGCCTACTAAAGAAACTCATGACCCTCAATATTCCAATTTCTTAAGTCTCACCCCATATCACATCAGACATATTAAAATGTACTCACATCCAATATTAAATATTTATAATATACAAAACTGAATTACAAAAAATGGTTATATTTCATAAGCTTTTCATTCTCTTTTAAGCCCACTCCAATTGGTTTGAATTCCTACCCCTCCACTAACACAGCTCTTGCCATGGTCACCAAGGACCTCCAGGTTGCTAAATCCAATGGACAACTCTCAGTCCTCACCCTACTTGACCTGTCAGCAACATGTGACACCATTGATTCACTCTTTCCTCCTTGAGACATTTTCCTTACTTGACTTCAGGGACATTCTTTTAATTTCCCCCTTATCCCTCTGGTTGCTCCTTCTCTTTCTTCTCTGCTGGCTCCTCCTTAACAATTAAACCTCTCCAAGGATGAAGCAGTCCCAGGTTTAGCCTGAGTCCATTATTACAGTTAGAAAAACAACTTATCATTCATTCTTCCCATGGTATGGGTCAACAGAATTAACAACAGCTTCTAATGATAACACTGGTACTCGAGGAATGCAGACACTTAATTGGGTTCTCTATGTTGGAAAAATGTGCATAAATTCCTTCTGCTTAAAATAGTTTTTTGTAAGATCTCTTCTCCACAAACTATAAATATTTATGTGCCCTACATCTTGGTCCATGAGCCTCTTTCTCTGTCTACACACATTCCCCAAGTGATCTCATCCAAATTGTCTTGTCAACTTCCAAATTTGTATCTCTAACCTGGACTCTAAACTCCAGACTCCTACTGCCAACAACCCACTCAACCTTCACCTGAAAGTTAAACATAACATGTTCAAAACAGCTCCTAGTTATCCTCCCCAAACTCCTCTATGAGATCTTCATCTCAGGTAATGCCAACTCCATAATAACAAAAAAGGCTTTGGTGTTATCCTTTCATTCTGATCTCTCTTTCTCATACCCCTCAGTTGGTCAGGAAATCCTACTGGTTTTATCTCCAAATAGATGTTGGCCATCTTTCACCATCTTGTCCACTGCAATTGGCATCTCTCAAGTGGATTATTGACAACAGCTGCTAACTTGTATCCCTGTTTCCACCCTTGACCACTCCCTTCCATTTTTCTATTCTCAACACAGCAGCAGCCAGTGATTCTATTAAAATGCAAATCAAATCATCTCACTCCTCTACTCAAAACCCTCCAATGGCTCCCCATTTCACCCAGAGTAAAGTCCTTAAATTGGTCCAGGCAAGCCCTATGTGATGTGCTCTCCAAACCTCTCTGACCACATCCACGACTGTTCTCCTTGCTGTCAGGGCTCCAGCACTGTGGCTTTCTTCCTGTTTCTGGAACACACCAGGTACACTTCTCTGACTGAGGCCTTCGCCAGTCCCTCTACTGGAACACCTTCCCAGGTATCTCTGCGTAGGTCACTTCCTTCTTCAAGTGATCTTCTCAGGGAAGCCTACCTTGACACACTCCTCCAAATTACAATGTCCCCGCCTCCCTCCTCCAGCACTCCTAATGTCCCTTAGCCTGCTCTACTTTTTCTTTTTCCCAGGTAAGGCACTTAATTACCTTCTAAAATACTGTATGACATTTACTTTCTTATGTTTGTCTCCTAATAGAATATAAGCTCCATGAAGGCACAGCTTTTTTCTTTATTCTGTTTACTGACATATCTCTAGGGGCTAGAAGACTGCCTGGCATATACGAGACATATGTTATAATGAATGAACGAATTTGAACATTTAATAATTTCAAGTTCATAGTTTTCTTTTAATATTTCAGACTTCTACCAGATCTTGAACGTTTTTGTTGCTCCTAAAAAAATCCCTTTGCACTTGAAGGATAAAAAAGTCTCAGCTTGACTTTGCTGTCCAATATAAATCCGGCAGCCCCAAGCAAGTTGGAAACATCCTACCTTTGGCCATCCTTGATTTTGGTCCCTGAAACCAAAATTCAATTTTTTATCTGGAAATATCTAATATCTTTCCACACATATGTATTTTGTGCCCCCAACCAGACACAAAACAAGTTGGCAGAAATTGCACAAAGTATTCGGCATAGTCCTGAATACTTCACAAAGACATTTTTCAATGGTCACAGTGAACATTTCTGAAATGTTAAGTCTACTAAGTTCAAGATTTTATACATACAGTGCATGACAAGGAACAGGATTGCCTGGGTAGGTACCCACTTTAATGAACAGATCAGAATGATACAACATGATGCTTCCAGAGCACCCTGCGCCTATTTGGGCTGAGCTTTTAATTAGGCTGTTTAGAGACAAATGTGTTTTTCCAATATGCTTAAGTTTGTTTTTCTTAAGCACTCCCTTTGAAACTATTCATTTTCTTTGAATGAATGGTTTAAAATCTTAAAACTTTGGGCAGAAAATCATAATCAGTTCTGACCCACCTTAATATAAATGATGCCAATGGTGGAAGGGGTGGGAACAAACAATTGCCTCACATCAATCAATAATAAGTGGTTTTCTTTAAAAGGACTCACATGAAACTCTACAGGAAACATGAGCAAAAGACATGGGGTACTCATCGGTACTCTTTAAGTTTTAAAGAACTTTGCACATTAATCACCATAAAGAGAATTTTTTAAAATCTCTAGATTTGCTTTTTTGTCATCTGGAAAAAAAACAATTATCTAGCAGGCAGAAGCTGGGGGACTGAGATGGCTGGAAATTAAAAGAGAAATAGGAAAAATAACTCGATCAATTAGTGATCAGTAAGACAGGCCAGCTGCTCCTAGTGCAGCAACATAGACTGCCCAATATCTGTAACTGAGAAATACTGTTTTGTTGCCTGCTTAATGCCATCAAAAAACAAAGTATAATAAAATCCTATGAACTGCTTATAAACAAAGGCTCAGGGACCTCCAAGAAAACTATAAATCCTCTATACATCATTTCTTGTCTTAAGCAATAATGGCTAACATCATTTGAGACTATTTACTATATGTCAAAGACTATGCCAGTTGCTTTACAATTTTATTTAATAATCAAAATAACCCCCAATTTTACAGATGAGGAAAAAGAGGTTCAGAGAGTTAAGTAACTTCCCCATGGCTACACACTGGAGAATCCTGGAGACTGAATTTGGACCGCAGAAGACTGATCTCAAAGATCTCATTTTTACCATTAAAATTTATTGTCTCTTTTCTACGCTATCTTCAAAATGTATTATTCTTTTCTGTACTAATTTCACTGAACATGTCAGAGTTGTGGCCCTATGGTCAGCGTATTTTTCATTTTCTAACATTATACATGTTAAGTTTTTGCTATGATAAGCAGTATCTTATTTAAGCAGGATATATTTGCTACTTATTTGTAAAACTTCTATAATTATACCTTTTTTCACTTTTTTAATGTGCCTAAGCTGAAACTCTGAGCCTTTTCTTGAACCATGAAAATGCTCTTTACTCTTTTGGGAAACATGAAAGAAAATATCTACATAAATAGTTTTCCTTTGCAAGCACTTTGCCTTATCTATTAGATCTCTCAGTGAAATCATAATCCTGTTTTACAATAAGTGCTTCCTAGGGACTGCCACGGACTTCAGCATTAGAATTTCACTGCTGTTCTCAGTTGATAAATACTGGACATTTCCAGGGATATTTAAGATAACTAGATTGGGGGTGGGAAGAGGACACAGAGAGAAGGAAAACCTGTATAGACACAGGGGAAGCATAAAGACAAGAGGAGTCTAAAAAATGAATCTTTTTGCAACATTTTAAGAATGAACTATTCTGAAAAAATTTAAAAGCAGTCCTTTGAAACCAGGGTCCAATCTAGATCATTTATGGATCAATGAAACAATGAATCAAGAGGGACCTCGAGATATCACCTATTTGGCACTTATAATCCAAAGTTTCATTGGGAAGCCCTAGAAGTGAGGGAGAGAGAGAGAAAAAGGAAAAGAGAAGCCCCAATAGAGCTCTGTATGAAGAGCAAAGGTAGAGCAGGCTGGAGGAAGGAAAATTCTTCCTCACTGGATGCAGATCCATTTTCTCTGAGCAGGCCTGAGTCTATCTGAACAGAGCCTTGGGACACCTTCGCATGAATCAGAAAAGGACACCCATCCTCCAGGCAGTGAGCCTCCCAGAGGACTCACTGTTTGGACTACAGTGTAAGGGACTGGGTTTCAGCCCCACCTTACAGGGCAAAACCTGCACAGCTACAGGGGTTAACTCTGATCTTGCCTCCTCTCTCTCCCACTAGCATGTGGCATTAAAGGAGACCAGACTGACAATCAGAAGCACCTTCTACTCTTGCTGTCATTAGCTATGTGTGAGATTCTATTATGAGTCATTCAACCTCTGGGGGCCTTCATCTCTAAAAAAATGATGGGACTAGCTGAGATGTCATCTAAGGTCCCCTTTCCCTTCCCAATTCTCAATTGACATCTGGCAATATGTAGTTGGTATATGCCAAACTGTATTCCTAAAACACTAGGATTCTGTGGTTTGAGTTGAATCTTAAGTGTTTTTGTGATAATACTTTTTTCTCTCATATCTTATTTCTGAAGTTACTTTTTTTCTTTTAATCTTAAGACCATACACTGCTTTCAACCCCCAAGTGCTCAATATTTTTAGAGCCAACAAAAGGTCATCCAACATGTATTATTAGTTTTAACCTACCCAAACATCCATCAACAGAATGGACAAACTTAGTATATTCATTCACAGAAATGAAAGAACTACTGCTACCTGCATCAATTCAGATATATCACATGACATTATGTTGAGCTAAAGAAGACAAAAAAAAAAAACCACTTACATTTGATTACATTTAAATGCAGTCTAACAACAGGTTTAAATCTAAACTAAGACAATATAAGTCAGAATGGTAGTTAGCCTTTGAGCAAAGATTATGATTGTAAGGAGAGGTTTCTAGGGGGCTAGCAATCTTCTATTTCTTAATTTGGACGCTGGTTGCCCAGATGTGATCATTTCATGCTGAATACTTTTGATTTGTCCATTTGTCTGGTCATATGAAATAATTCAATAACAAGTTCAAAGAAACAAAGCTACAGGAGCCAAAAAAAAAAAAAAAAGTTACCTACTGAAATTGTACAGCACAAGTGCTGCTACCTGTGGGAAGAAAATTAATTACATTTCATTTAATGCGACCAGAAAGAGAATCACCTGAAAAGCTAAGTGAGAAACTTTAATCAATTTCCTAAAATCTTCATCCACAATTTGCTAGATTTTTTTTTAATGATTTCCTCCCTCACATGAAACTATGGCTATAAATTAAGATAAAATATTGCTCTTCCCTCTGTCTTAATATACCAGTAAAACATTATTGCTCGAAGTTCTACGAAATATATGTACGAAGGCAAAGTTGTTAGAAAACATCTGAAAATACCCCAAGATGACCCATTTAGAATACTAAAGATCTAAATAGGTATTTGGGGTCAGAACTATCCCAATTATCAGCACATTAATGAAATGAACTGGATAATGACCAAATCTCTATCTAGTTTCTTGCGGTATAGACTGAATTCTGCTAGGTGAGGCCACACACGTAGGGAAAGACATTCAAGAAAATGCTGTGCTACCAACAGCAAGGAAGCTATAGGAAAACTCTGCCTTCTCCTTGAGACTATATTTGGTTCACCTGTGAATTTGTTTCAGCACACTTTTCTCTTCCTTAAGTAATACAATCAGCTGTCAGATCAATGATTTCTTTCACCTTCCCATTGTTCTGTAACCCTTCTTTGATCAATACGATATACTGCATGATTGAGCCATTTGATACATGTAAAAAGTGATAGTACACAAACTTGCATCAGAAGTAATTACACCACTAAATCACATAATTAGAAGCACAAATTGCTTGTTTTTTTCAAAAACTTTATAATAACTCCAGCCATTACTGCCATAGAGCCTCTCTGGTCCCACAGCACAGGAGGCAGGCATTAGTAGTTTCCTCAAATGTTAGGGGACTAATTAAATATTTGTAGAATCATTAGCACTTAGACAAAAAATGTTTCCAGTCTTTGAAATGGGAAGTGGCTTTTGAGGGGTAGGGGATACAGTAATAAGTATTCAGTCTCTGCATATTATTTAACACCAAACTAATGATTCAACACTAAGGCAGGCAAGGATTCCAGGATAAATATCACTTAGCAGCCCTACGTATTTCATGGACACAGACCTTACAGGGCATCTTAATTCTAATCATTCTAATTCTATTTTCTCAGCTAAAAAGATCTTATTCTTTAATTTATACTTTCAAATAGAAAGTTCTCCCTATTTCAACCTTGTTTTAAATACTTATCCTTCTAAGCTAAAATTTTCCTTGCAATTCAATGCCTAGTATTCTACTTCCTCCTTCCCCTCAAATTATCCCTTTAAATTGTTTTCTACTGACTTTTATAGGCCCCCAAAGCCTCTTCCTCAGGATAATGTACGATTCAAAAAGCCCTCTCAACTACCTCCTATATCAAAGTTTAGCCACAGAGGCCAAAAATACCATTTTTCCTGTTTGGGTTTTAGGGAAGATACATTTTAACTAAAATTTCACCACTTCTAAAATTCCTTCACTAAATCTTTCCTATTCCCTCCTCCTACACTCGATTGGTTTATACACAATCACAATGTAAGCAAACTCCCAAAATGTGTAGTTACATAATCATACAAAGATTTCCTAAATGATACAATTTTAATGTGTGCAACAAACAGCCTTTATAACTCTGGTATTGGGAGTACAGGTTTAAAAATATACTGAAGTTTTCTTATAAATTGTGTTTGCCATTTCCTGCTGGGGTGGGGGAAGAGGTAGAGGATCCTCGTACAAGGACCAACTGCTATAATCTGAAACTACAAACTGTTACAGCAGCATTCCACTGAAGATTGTAAATATACATAAAAATTTTTTTCTTTAAAAGAAGAAAGCTGGAATGCATAAATGAAAGCCAAAGCTTCTATACTTTGCCCATAAGGATACACAAACTGAATACTTCTTGTTTTCCCACTTATGAGAGAAGTAGGTTTCATCTACCACACCAGAGCACTTATGAAGTTAGTATTAATGAATAATAGAAAAAAATCCAATTCTGCATAAATGAAGAAAGTTTTCTATCCTTTAGAAGACTTAATATTAAAATGACTTTAGAGAAAGCCCATGAAATGTAGTTCTCTACTCAGAAAACTACCTAACGGATAATTTGTGAATGGCATCTGGGATCCAGGCAGTCTCATCAACAAAAGGGAAAACTTGTTGAGATCATCCAAATCTAAAATTCACATACATTTTTACATCTGGACTGAATTAATCTTTTCTTGGTACTGGCTTTCATGTAATAAAATAATTGTTTGCAGGTTTTATTTTATGTTTTAAACCCACAAGCTTTAGAAATCAAAATATGCAACATCCAAGCTGAAAACTACAAAGAATTCCTTTATCAAAAAAGTTAGTTGTGAGACAGGACTCATTTACACTAAACTCTGAACTTGACAGCTCAGTCAGAAACAATTCTGTTAGAAACTTTCATTTCAAGCATGTACCACAAAAGGCTACATGGTCTATTATGTCATAAGTTCTGAAAGCCAAAAGCTTTATAAGCATAGTTAAACACAGAAACAAAATCCAGAAACTAAAAAAGCTCTACAACTCCCCCCCTCCCCCACTTAGCTAGCCTGGTTGAATAATAGTTTTTAAAGAATTTGTAGCTAAAAACTGTTACCTAGCACACTGGCATTTTGCTTTCAAAAGCAGTGTCTTCATCCTGGCCTGGGTTGTTTTCAGGCATTTTCTTGTAAAGCCAGGGGCATCTTAAATCTGCAAATTTAAATTATGTACTTAAAGCTGGTCGCTTACGCCTCTTGCCCCCAAAAAGAAGGGGTTGGAAATAAAGATTTTCTGTCCCTTAAAATGTTTTGAGCACTGCAAGAACTGCTGATTACTATGGCCCATCAGTGTCAGATCACAGGGATTCTTACCAACAATTCAAAGAGGGGGAAAATTAGTTCATATTACAGTCAGTCTGCTTTCTGGAGAAGATATCCTGCAGATAACTTGATATCAGATATCCCCTGAGGGACCCTTTTCATCTAATAATCCTACCAAAGGTCCATTTTAATATGAAATATGAATCCACTATGTTTACAAACATACTGAAAAAGCATTCAAATGTCAGTTGTCTCATATTTTGGAGTATTTTCATTTTTAACACAAAATGGTTATTTCTCAAAACCACATCCAAGGAAAATGATTAGGTGCAAAAAGTTTTATAGTACAAAGGACAACAGCAAAGGCATCTGTTTTCTTGCCTCTCTCTTCTGGTCTTCTCCCCTCCCCCACTCTTCATCCAGCAGGCCATTTGTAGGTCTTGGTTGTTAAAACTACTTTCTACAACAGTCTCATAATGTTCTAGATGCTAAAAAACTTATTATTCTTTAACACTGCTAAGCCTAAATTTATACACTGCTCTAAGTAGAAGGAAACCCAAAAGTCACAAGCCTTTTTTAATGACTAGATGTATTACGGAAAATTTTCCCCACAAAGTTTTGATGCTGTGAAATATCAACTCCCTGAAATCACCGAAAGGAAATGACTTACATTCTTGGAAAATGAAGCCACTAGCAGCTTTCTCCAACAGCATTTTCTAATCCCTAAACTACACCCTGTGGCAAGAGGGAGTATTTCGTGCAAACACTAAATTTAAATAGATGCTTATAATCCCCACAAACATCGCTGGGTCCCATAGAAGAAGTGGAGGAATCATCCATAGAAAATCTAGCAAGAGATACTTTTTCTCCACATTCAGAAATGCTGTAGTAGAGCACAGGACTGAACTCAAAAGCAACCTGAGAACGCTTGCTTAAGTTTTCCTTCCCCGCTGTGGGCAATACACAACTCCTGTGGGAAATACTGGCAAAGCGGATTTTTGATAAAAAAAAAACCAAAAACGAAAAAGGTATAAGGAAAATGAGCTAATTATTTCTTTGGACACTGGCTACAAAACTGCACGACCTGAAAATATGCCAGCTATCATTTCAACTTTAAAATATGCTTATTTTGACAGCTTTCCATCTACTCAAGCCTTTAAGAAAACGCCCTCACCATTAGGCTACGGCGTCCCGGGACTCGAGGTGTTGTTTCAATCCCTGTGGAACTGACATGGGTGGCCTCCAGCTGTCCATACCTGACAGCACCTGGCCCACCAGCCTGGAGCGGAATCTGGTGGTCTCTCCTTAGCCTAGGGCTCGGCCTGCGCGCCGTAAGCTCCTCCAGGAACCCAAATCATACAGGCCGCGCTCCCCACTCGTATTCCACCGAGGTCCCCCTGTGGCGCCGAGGCGCCCCAGCTCGACCTCCGGCTCCCCCAACTAGGCACTTTCCGGGACGGTAGGGCAGACGCCGCGCTCCGGTCCCTCCCAGCAGCCGAGCTGCCGGGCCTCCGCGCGCGCACAACGGCGCAGACCCCAGGAATGTGGGGCTCAGGTGCGGGCCCTGGCAACCCCGTCACAGCGACACAAAACTGAGCGCCGGGGACCACCAGAGAGCCCTGCGATCTGAGGAGCCCCGCGATCCCGAGGACCGGGCGCGGCGCACCGAGCCCGGGGGCGCAGCTCGCAGCCGGGACCGGCCTCCCGCCCTCGCCGCAGAGGCGGCCCGGACCTCCGCGCCTCCCCCGCTGCCCCGCTCGGCTGCCCCGGGGCCTCGTCCTCCCGCCCCGGCGTGGGCGAGCTCCGACTCGCGGAGAGGCAACCTTCCCGCCCGTGCCCGACGCCCAGAGCTGGGGGAGCGAGAAGGCGGCGAAGAAAGAGGCGGAGAGAGGGGCACTACCTTCGCTGGGACTCGCGACTTCCAAAAACCCTCCAGAAACCCAGTTCGACCGCCGCCGTCCGGCCGGCAGGGGGCACAGCGGGCGGCCGGGGCCCGGCGGCTGGGCTAGGGGGCGTGCTGAGAGGCCCCAGATACCGGGTTCCTGTTCGTACCTCGGACAAAGTCCCGAGCACCAGGCGTCGGACTCCAGTCAGCTCTGCGTGCCTTCCTGCCGGCGCCGAACCTGCCGCGCTCCTCTCAGCCCCTCGGCCTGTTTGCAGCCAGACGAGCGCTCCGCGTCCGCCCCGCCCACGCCTCCAGCCCCGCCCCCCGAGGCCCCGCCCCCGACCCGCCCCGAGGTGGCGGCGGAGGCGGCGGAGCTCACGGCCGCACGTGGAGCGCTTGCCCGCCCCGCCCCGGACCCAACCAAGCGTCCCACGGAGGGGCGCGGCGACTTGGGGGCAGGAGGAAGCGGAGGGAGCCACTCTCCAGGGTGCTGGGAGCCGAGGAGGAGCTTCACGTGGACGCTGTGGTGTGAACTTTGGCGATCTAGACCTTTCCCTCTGCGACGGAGGCGGGGGCGCGAGGGGACACTGTCGGCTCTCCCCCTTCTGGCCGAATGGCCCTCTCCGCCACTGGGGCCCCGCTCCCGCGGGACTCTCTCCCTCTGGAGCCGAGTCTGGCTGGCCGGGGGCGGCTGTTTGGCCTGAGCCTCGTCTTACTAATGCGCGACGGAGGGCAGGTCCCTCAGAGAGGAGGCGGTGCCCAGCGGGGGAGGTTTCGTGACTCCGCGCTTCCCTCTGGTCCTCCTGTCCCGCACCCACCTGCCCACCAACCGCTTGCGACGCCGCGCCTTCGCAGTTTTATGCTGGATGGAGGGGGCGCCGCCGAGGAAGCCAAGCCTCCCCGGCTAACTCTGCCTCTCCAGTTCTTCAGGTAGACACAGCCTCTGTCTGCTGTGGTTTTGGTGTCTGCGGACCCTCAGAAATTATTTTTGCCCCCTCCCTATTTTGGTTGGGGGTACTGTGGGGCCGGTGGCGGGTGATGCAAAGGGCCAGTGGAAGATTTTTTTTATAGCTCTAAAAATCGACCTAGCAGATGGAGGTTTCATTGCCAACTTTAGTTACCGGGTCTGGGGAAGGGGTTACCTATAATCTCGGGTCAGCCTGCACCCATCGGGACTTGCTGCTGGCTGGAGACGAAGGGAGAGACAGCCTCCACCTGGCCCCCAGGCCAGCGACCTACAGAGCTCCAGCCTCCTGGGCTTCTGCCCTTCTAGACATTCTGTTGACTTTGCTGACCCAGTGACCCCTGGCCATGGGTAGCAAAAACACCCCC
The DNA here is from genome assembly GCA_963575035.1 of Avahi laniger. Lineage (NCBI taxonomy): Eukaryota > Metazoa > Chordata > Mammalia > Primates > Indriidae > Avahi > Avahi laniger. The sequence goes on from CAUYSK010018315.1 coordinate 43,373, forward strand.
ACTGAGCCCTTCACTGAAGGAGTGAGCGGGTTTGTTTGTGTGTCTGGCTTTGACAGTTGGGTGAGAAGGTAAGGAAGCAGAGGACACTGCCCAAAATCTGATTGATGCTGACAGAAGTCAACTTTAAAATTGCCCTGCCCTTTTGACCCAAGCATTAATATGTAAAGCTAGCTGTTACTGGTTCAAAGTGTGCCTGTTTGCATGGTAAAAGAAATTCACTTTTGTGTTCATTACAACTGAAGCTCATTTGGAATAGTTGCCACATTCACAGCTTTTACATTTTGGGAATCACGATATTATAACTGAATATTAGGAACTGTAATCTTTTGTCTTTTCACAATTGATAATACATCCAGAGCTTATTCCTGATAAAGCTGGGCAGTTTCTAAGGATATTGCACTTATAATTTAAAGTCCTGACTCCATTATGGAAAGGAGAACAGGAAGTATGTTTCAATGACTGCCTTGGAAATTAGTTGTACTTAATTAATATACTAAAATTTTAAAGTGGTTAACAGTAGTTGATCACAACGTAGGCATTTAAAAGTGGAGGATTGCACTTCTCATTTTTTTTCTTTTGTATGCATTTATGAGTGCATATTGAATACTAGTTGATAAAATCTTTAATTTGATGTCTAATGAGATAATTCTGCATTTCGTATGTAAAGATAAATGAGCTAAATGAGAAATGTATTACTGTCTTGGAAAACAGTTCCTAAATCTGATTTATTTTTAGGCTTCTTGCATCAAAATGTAACACATAAAGAACAACATATTGTTACATTGTGAAACATTGCTGCAAATATAAAATAATTAAGCGACTCAAAGAGCAAAATATTTTATACAGCAGCTTTTTTTTAAACATGTTTAAGATTGGATTTATTGTCTAGAATTAGATTGTAGGAAATTTTACTATGTGAATATTTTCTGGATCATTGTATTAACAGTATGAATGCTACAATAAACATAGACTCTTATATAATACGTTTTGTAAACTAAGTACTTTTGTTCTTTCTTTGTATCAGACCCCATCTGAATAAACTAAGCACTTTAAGCTCTTAAAGTCAGTTTTATAAGCCCCTATAACATCATAAAATTCAGAAAGGATTGATTGGAAAATAATACATAACACACTAAAGATGGAAGAGGAGCTGAGAAAGGATGGGTTCAGTATTTTTTTGTTTTTTTGGATTTTTTTTGTTTTGTTTTGAGACAGGGTCTTGCTCGGTTGCCTGGGCTAGAGTAAAATGGTGTCATCATAGCTTACTGCAACTTCAAATTCTTGGGCTCAGATGATCCTCCTGCCTCAGCCTCCTGAATAGCTGAGACTACAGGTATGCACCATCACACCTGGCTAATTTTTCTATTTTTTGTAGAGATGGGGTTTTGCTATGTTGCTCAGCCTGGTGTGGAACTCCTGGCTTCAAGCTATCCTCCCATCTCAGCCTCCCAAAGTGCTAGGATTACAGGCATGAACCACCATGCCCAGCTAGATTTTTTTCTTATCACAGAAAATTTTTTTTTGTGCTTGTTACAATAAAGAATGCAATTTTGTGGGTAATTCAAAGTTTTATGCTTCTTTTTAATGCTGGGATATAATTTTATTTTCACCAGTATGCTGAGATGTTTTTCTAAATATGGGACATTGCCCACCAATGAAACACCATCTTAAACACATCTTAAACTGTTATTTTCCATGGCATTTAAATATTAGTACAACTTTATATTTTTACATGTGTTTATTTTAGGAAGTTGTTCTTCATTCTATGAATTTATCCAGTACTCCCATGCACCAGGCACAGGGTTAGATTCTAGGATTCAAAAATAAAAATACTTCTGAATCTTACAGTAGAATGGAAAATAGGTGTGTGAGTAAACAATTAGAACATACTTAATGCTTGCTATGGTAGAGAGCTGCAGGAGGAATGGTGGGAAGGCCTAGGACCATCAGGGATAGCATCAGACATTCCCCCTGAACTGAGGTGGAAAGGATGAACAGAAGTTTGCCGGGATACAAGTTGGTTGAGGCAGTGGTTCTCAAACTTATCAGCACATTGGATTACCTGGCAACTTTTATATACTCCTGGAAAGGGCTGGAACACATTCTGCTAAGCGAGGTATCCCAAGAATGGAAAAATAAGCACCACATGTACTCACCATCAAATTGGTATTAACGCATCAACACGTAAGTGCATATATAAGAATTACATCTATTAGATATTGGGCAAGGGATAGGGGGGAGGAGGAAGGAGGGGACGGGTATATGTGTACACAAAGAGTGCAATGCGCACCACGCAATAGGATGGACATATTTGAAACTTGGACTGAGTGGGGGAGGGGGGGCAAGGACAACACACATAACCTAAACATCTGTACCCCCATATTATGCTGAAATTAAAAAAAAACAAACTGCTTTAAGATGTCTATATCTCCAGTTCCTTATATGTGATTTCCTTTATTTATTGGGTCTGTCCACTTATATCATAGATGCTAGAATTTCTTGTTTGTTTTTAAATGATTCTTTGTGAGCTCATGTTCTGTGGGAATTATTTACCATTGGACAGGTTTGTATAGCCTTGCTTATCTTTGTCTAGGACATGCAAAATTCACAGGTCTTAGGCTAGGTTTTAATGTTATATTTTAACAGCAGTCTTTATGCTATAAAAAAAGAATCTGTAGGTTGAATAAAATGAACCTGAGCCCTCTTCACTGTTAGGCACAGACTGCTGGCTTTGAAGTGGTTATGGGTGCTCTTCTACTCTTGGCCAGGAGCAAGACCTTTGATCTGGGATCCTAGATTGCAGATATTCTGGAGCTCCTATTTGGAAAAAAAAAAAAAAGTGTGTTGCTGGATCCCAGACTTACGGAGATCGATTGAACTCCTGTCCCTTCTCTCATGTTGAACCTATGGATTTTGTTCCCAAAACTTCAGCCCAATGGTCTCAGTTTCACTGTGGGTCACAAAACTCTACCTCCTGTTTACTGATTTGACATTTTCTTCCAAATTTCTGACCTCTGGAAATTTCCTTTCTTGCTTTCCAACTACATTGTTTGTTTTAAATATGTGTGTATATATATATATATTCACTTATTCATATGAATATATAATAAATTCATAAAGCTGTATTGTGTGTTCCATGTATTTGGAACATGGGAAGATTTTACATAGGAGCTTGATTTTCCATTTTGTCCACGAACTGATGAAATTATCTTTTCAAATTACACATCTTTTTTTTAAAAAAAAATATGACACTTTATTGTTAAAATGTTTTAAATTTTTTTATTTTTAATTATTATGGGGACTGAACAAGACCTCAAACTAGACTCCTGTTCACTTAATGCCACTTTTATTATATCTAATTGCCTCATGACTTTGAAAGACATTGACTAAAATTTTGCTAAAATTGAGATTCAAGAAGGTTATGGCTGTCATTTGCAATAACATGGATGAAGCCGGGGGACATTCTGCTAAGTACAATAAGCTAGGGATAGAAAGACTAGCAGGGCATGATCTCCCTTATATGTAGAATCTAAAAAGGTTGAACTCATAAAAGCAGAAAGTAGAATGGTGGTTACCAGGCGCTGGGAGAGGGAGGATGGGAAAATGTTGGTCAAAGGGTACAAGGTTTCAGTTAGACAGGAGGAATAAGTTCCAGAGATCTAGTGAGGAGCATGACAACTGTAGTTAGTTGTTAACAATGTACCATATACTTGAAATTTGCTAAGCGAGTAATCTTAAAAGCTCTCATCACAGAGAAATGATAAGTATGTGAGGTGACAGATATATTAATTAACTTGAGTTAATAATTTCACAATGTACCCATATATCAAAACATCACATTGTACACCCTCGATATATACGATTGTATTTCTCAATCATACCTTAACAAAGCTGGGGAAAATATTTACAACATATTTTCAATTTTAAACCATAAAAATTTTTTATGATATTTTTCTGATAAACCATGCTAGTAAAGTCATCTAAGAATAAAATTTGTATAATTTGTTAGTGAATTTTTGCAGGTTTCTAATGGTCACAGGTTTAGGATGGGCTGTAGGTTTTTAGTTCTCTCTTGAGAACTTTTAGATGAACTTGGGTCATGTCTACATCAGCAAGGCAGTTATCTAATAAATTTAGTACAAAATGTGGTCATTGAATTGTCTAAATTGACTTTCTAGACTGTCCAGATGATCGCTCAAGCCTCTGAATTATTGACAGTTTAGATGTGAGTTTATGATAATAGCATATTATATTGCCTATTTCTGAGAGATTAAAGCCCTGGCTTTACTGCATAGATATGCATCAGATATTATCTTACTCAATGACCTTAGAGGCCGGTTCTGACCAACCTGAATTGATCCCAAGTTTCAAGGAATAAAGGAAAGATTAGGAAAAGGGAATATTTTGTATTATCTCCTGAAATAATGAAGAAATGTTTATGAACACAATTTTCTCATGTATGCTTTTCAAAAGATTCGTACAGTCCACTATGCCGTGAACCCTTGGGAAACTTCTACATTCAATAAAAAAAAAAAGCTTTCTCATGTAGGTTGTGTTATCCACATTCAACAGTCATTGTTCCTACTCAGTATCCCTCTTGTAACACCAGATTTTTATAATCTGGGAGAAACAGGGTACTCAAAAAGGGAAATGATGTGTATTTTGTTCATATTTCTAATATTTAGGCATACATAAAAGCCTTTAAATTTGTGCACATATAGCCAATGTAATTTTAACAAGGACAGAAATGTACAACCCCTTTCCTTTCTCTTCCATCCATACTTACATAAACCTCCCCTGGTGCTTTAGGCTTCTGGGTAACCAATTAGCATTATTAACCATGTCAGTCACTTTCTACCAAAATGTAATATTGCAAGCTGCTGCAAAATGACTCCCAGTGCATCCCCCTTAATGCACTGCTAAAGGATAATTTTTTAAATGCTCTGAGGTTGTGATTTCTAAAAGACATTTGCCAAAACAAAGTCTGTTTTGATCTTCAGTTAGGCAACGGAGGAGTCAGCCTCCACCTACAGTTGGTTCATCACCTCCATTTGGAAGCCAGCCCTCTCTCCAGAACTCCCTGCGGAGGCTCCAGGAGAAAACCTGCCTCTTCCTGCACGCACGTCAGTCTGCACAGTGCCAGGAGAAGAGAAGGAATCGCCCTCTCGGCCCTCTTCCGAACAAAATCAGCAGTATCCAGAGAGTGGCAACACACCTCTGGCTACGAGCTTTATTTCCAATTCTGATTTCCAAAAGGTGTTTCGCTGAAAAGATTTCATACTGTGTAGGTTGAATGAGAATACTTAAGGCAATTTTTTTCTTAGATTGATTCCTATAATATGTAGCTTTGGTTGAACTCCGGCAGGGTGAAGGAAAGAATGTAAATTAACATGCATTCCTTTTATTTCCAAACACCATTAAGAAATTGATTCTGCCAATTTCAACTCTGTTAATGATTCAACCTGTTTTCTAAGAAGCTAAAATGCATATTTTTTCCCAGAAGATTTTTCCCTATGCATTTTATTTTGGGAAACATATATTTCTATTTTGGCTTATCCCTATGGAACATCCACACATCATACTCTAGAATTTCTTGCACAGCTCAAAAGGATTTCTGTCTTTTTACCACGTAGCTCCAGCACTGGCTGATTTGTTTCTCTTAAATCTTGCAGTTTTGGGTAGAATCAAGGCACTTCATGTTTGTTCCTATTACTAACACGTTTACCATTTTATTGGTCTGCTTGCTGTCCACTCTGTTCTCTTCTCTGGAGAGTCCAGCATCAAACTGGTTTGGTTTGGGAATATTATCATTTGTTAATAACGTGTTTAAGTTTTTCTCACATGATTTAATAAGGTAATTATAAAATATCATTTCAGGGTAATAAAAATGTACAATACACATTAAGTCAAGTTTTATTCAAGCATTTAGCAGCCTTGAATTCCTTCCAGGTCTTTTTAGGGGGAATTTTCACCCCCAGGGGCTAGGGAACTTGGCATGGAACACCCATTAAGTGTGACGAGGGCTTCATTCCCAGTACACAGCAATGAGATCTTGCCCTTCAAAAACTCTCTTTGATTTAACTTCAATAGGTTGGTAAAAACATCTGTGCTTTGTGTTTTTGTCCAATTTATGACTGAACAAGACATAGAGTATCCATGTAACATAGGTACTTGGTATTAATCAATTATTTTGTCCTTAAGTGGCAATGCTGTTTTCCTCCACACCCGTGTTGTGATACAGCAAAACCCACTGGTACATAAGATATATCATCCAGTGAACAAAAATGGGACAAACGTTTCCTTTTAGCAACATATTATGGATTCTTATTATGAACCTTCCATGCCTCCTGTTCCATGAGTAGGTACTATTGATTTCGCTTCTCAGCGGCTAATGAGGATGCAGTAAATGGAAGACCAGGAGCACGTTGACGGAGCCCCTGGTCTTCGATCCCACACACAGAGGTTCACTGAAGGAAAGAACGTTGTTCTGGCAGCATCAATCCTAGCAGTTTTGTGACAAACCACTGTGCCTGTGTTCTGAAATCATACCTCTAGTATAGATATTTACAATTAACTTTATAAAAATAATGTTAAATAGCTATTGGAAATATTTATAATAGTAATAAAATCTGGAAGGAACTTTATCCAAAGGTGATCAGGGGAGTGGACCTGCCTTGGTGCTCTTATGGTAAACCCAGAAATACCCAGTGATCTCAGGGTTTGGGGTTGAGGTTATGGAATTTTGAATTTGTGCAATGTTTTCTTAAAAATTATAAAGCATACTAGTCATGACTTGGGAGTTTGCCAACATTTCTACATATATCTGGAAATGTAAGGACCAGAATGTAAAAGCCTCAAAAAAAACAAAAAGAAAAGAAAAAGAAAGAGATAGCTCACATTCAAAATGACTGAGCAAGTAGAGTGATAAATCCATATCAAATTTTGCATTCAGCTTACACATTCCTCCACGGAAACTATTGGGATGATTCAGAAAGCTTTCAGGGAAAATGCAATCAATGCAACACAAATAAAAGTGTGGCATAAATGCTTCAAAGATGTTCGAGCATCTGTTGAAAATGACCCACGTTCTGGAAGGCCTAAAACAAGCAGAACACCTGAGAATGTAGAATATGTGTGGGTTAGGTTAAGAGACACTGGGAGAACCGTGTGAGGTCCCAACGTGCCTACTTTGAAGGGGACTGAGGTGTCATTGTCTTATGTATAGTGTTTCTTGTATCTTGTACCTTCTTCAATAAATGTCTCTATTTTTCATATTACATGGCTGGATACTTTCTGGACAGATCTCGTATACAGAGAGATTTAGAGTAACTATATATGTATATAATTTTGTTTCATTTGTTTTGTTTTCCTCTTGTTTTGGAGAATTAAGTTCAACATGTGAATTATCCACAGTGACTAATGGGCCTGCTGCAAAGCTCTGCAGTCAGGTTACAGGAGCCAGAAGTGCTGGATTCTCCTGCAGGTCTGTGAACGAACTGAGTCACACTTATTCACTCTGTTACCGAAAACCAGTCACCTAAACATTTTGAGTCTGTCCCTCGTTCGCAAGGTGGGAAATGTACTTTTGTAGGGAACAGGATCATTATGAAGGGCAAAGAAGACGATTATGGAAGTGCCTTGCAAAGGGTAAATCTGAACACAAAAATGTTGGTGAGTGCTCATGGCTGTAAGAGTTCAGAGATCACTGGATATAGTTCAACCCACTTAAATTACAGACACAGGAAGGGAAGCAGCAAGAGGTCAGCGTGTTGTCCACATTCACACAGCGGAGGTACGGATGCCATATTATACACTTCTGCCAGGTCACGTTTCATTCCCACGACAGGGTAAGGTGAGTTACATAAAGTCCTGAAAAGTTAAAAAAAGAAGTGTTTTTTTTTTTAATCAGAAAATGAGAACTTTGGATAGTTTGAATGTAAAGTTCTTTCCACTATTTTAAGATACCTCCGATTGAAGGCATTATAAATGAGTATGCAGGAAATTATCAGGAAAGTTAGAGACTGGAAGGGAACCTCAGGCAGAGGGAATAACTTGAAGAGAGACACAGAGAGTGGCCCTACATGCAAGTGTTTGGTTACTCAGTGTAATGTGTGAAAAAGGGTTGTCACAAGATTAGGTCAGGGAAGAAGGCAGGGTCAGATCTGATGCTTGAGAGTTTGGGAGCCCTAGAAAGATTTTAAGCAGGAAGCAACATGGTACATTGGATCCCACTGGTCACACTAAGGAAGATGGTTTTGAGGGTGACCAGGATGAATGTAGGAAGACCAGCAAGGATTTCATCATCATAACCCATGCAAGAGGTTACAATGACCTGCGTTGTATCATCAGCTGTTTGAATGGAATTGAGCACTATTTAGGAAGTGAACATTAGCATAAATGTGACCAATTTGTTGTAGGTAGTAAGGGAAAAGGACACCAAGAAGATTTTCGGAGTTCTAGATGGAAAGGGGATTTATAAAGGTGCCACAAAATGGGATATAGGAGGAAGAAGAGATTTAGGAAAGCAGCTATGCATTTTGGAATTGTGGTCTATGATATGCTACTACAATATTCAGGTGAAGTTGCCACGTGACAGTTGCATGTGAGTCTGGAGTATGTCTTGGAGGAGTCTTGAATGGAAAGATAAGCTTGGAAATCACTACCATATCCATGGATGGTTGAAAGTAGGAGAGTGGCTGGTACTGCCTTTTGAGAGCATAGAATGATGGAACTCTGAAACCACAAGTCTCTTACACTTGTACCTGTCCTCAAATAAGTGAGGGTGATGCTACAAGGAGAGGTTAGTGGGATGAACTGGAATAGCCTCTAAGGAGAGTTTTGTTTCACTTACAGGAGAAGCCTAATTTGGGGGATCATTGCTTAAAATGAAGATTTGGAGACCTAATTCCAGGTTTAATAAATCAGAGTCTCTGAAAAAGTGGCCCAGATTACTGAATTTTAAACAAGTTCTCCAGGTGAAAACCAATGCTTTGGAAGTTAGTTGCTAACCAGGTTTTTATTGGTCGATGCACTATTTCAGCTGGGTGTAGGTACAGAACTTTTTGACGTGGGATCAGAAAGAGATTTCTAAAAGTTCTAGACACCAAGAGATCCTTTTCTAAAATTCCTAGACTCAGCATAATCTATTTGAGTAGCCATTGATCTTTGTCTGCCAGCAAATGGTCAGAGCTAGCTACCCCCCTTATTCTCAGCTCCTTCAAAGCAATACCTTTTTACTCTTGTGAGCAGGAGATAGAATTCATTGTGGCAAAGCATGGTCTTAGAGTAAAAGTGTGGAATTTGTAGCCATGCCAATAAAAGGGTTAAGAGGCAGGACACCATAATAGTGCGGTAGAGTCAGCATCGCTTACTTGCTGGAGGATATGGGGCTGTCACTTAATCTCCTTGAGACTTAATTTCCTCATCTATAGAAGGGGAGAATAGTAATTGTATCACTGTTTTGTTGTGAGGACTAAATGAGATCATGTATCTAAGGTGTCTATCCTCTGGAAAGTTCCTAATAATAAAATTAGCTACTCTTAATACTTGTGCTAAGACACTTAGTGGGACCAGAGGCTCGCAAACCCCCAGTGAGCTGGTGGAGAAAGCTGAAGGCTCTGAAATATTTTCAGGTCCTTAGACTCCCCAGAGAGGGTATGATCTGGGCAAAGATGATTACATTATTTTTCTTTCTTAGACTTATTTTCCTAGAATATATTTCTCAAGGATGATGAGAGCCTTTGTAATTTTCAACCTTTAAAAATCAATTATTCCTGAGTTATTTTTGCATTTATGAAAAGTGCCAAATTAATTTCTACTAAATTTTCTTTTCTATGATCAATGAGGAGGTCAGCTGGTAGAGAAAACGATATTCTAACAACACTGGGTATCGCCCCTCGGAGTTCTAATTGCCTTAATTCTCTGTAATTCAATTCTGAGCACCAGCATCTTTTTATACAGTCTTAAAAATCTCAGCTTCTTAATATACGTATGAATTACAATACGCTAATATGCAATTCACGTTGCAGGGTTTACACGTTATAATGCCGCATGGAGAAAAGCCCTAAAATCTGGAAGCTCTGGTCCCAAATGTTCTTCATTTCCACAACACACAAACAGACAAAACCTCAGAACACAGGTGATATTCCTCTCTCATTCATTATATGCAATATCTCTGCCTTGGCCTCTAGATTTCCCTGTGCACCTAGGAAATCATGGACAGATAGATTTGAACCAGCGTCTAGAGGTGAATGATGCCGCATTCCATTACCTGAGTCACTATCTCCCCAATAGCTTCCACTCCCCTTCTTTTTTTTCCCCCAAAAGAGTACATCTTTGGAAATTGAGAATATTCAGTGAACAGGACTCATAAATCAAATCATTATCATTAATAATCAAAGTGAGACGTTGTAAGAAATAGCAAATTAATCACAACTGGCAGGTGAAGCTACTTCCAGCATGTGCTTTCTGCATACTAAAGGGAGCAGAATTTTACCCAGTGGGTTTTTATTTTTTTAATTCATTTTCGTAGTGAACACTACATTTTTTGGTTGACTGGGAACTATATCCAAACCCAAATTTTTATACTATTAGTATGATTGATTCTATTTTATAAAATTTGATTTGCAGAACCATTTTTATTCTATAAATAAGGTAGATTATGATTCTATGTACTTCATGAGTACTTATATGCCTTTTTGGTGAAAATGAAAGAATAGCCTAAATATAGTATCTTCTACTATTACAATGTTTTTTTTAAAACATAAATAATAATAGTTCATGAATTTTGAGAATCTTGTTTCCCCAGGAGAAAAACCTCTCGTCATTTCTCCATCATAATATTTGCTTTCTTGGCTTTCTTGTGAAGTAAGAACTATTTTCTTTAACAGAGAGAAGGTGAGACAATAACAGTTAAATTTCGGTCACGTCACATAGCAATTCTGGGTTCAAATTTAAAATAGACTCGTATGTCCTAACCAAGCCCTAGGCAATATTGTTAGAATTTTTCAGTTCTTGCTGACTTTTGAAATGCCATGCAAATTTTAAAAAATAGGAGAAAATAAATACTAATGTCTGGAGTGTATTTTCATTTCTATATTTTATTAAAATTCACTGAGTGGTAAAAATACATTGGATAGATATTAAACTCCATATTTAAGGGATGGGAAAAATATGTGGGGATTATAAGGAAATCAAAAATAAAAACAAAATGTATTTAAGAATTGAGAAAAACAATATTCACCGAGGCCTATGTGCTTTCGTTAGACATACCTTAAGTAAGACACAGGGGGAAGGGCGGATCAAACTGTCATTCTCTTTTACTCACAATCACTTTTCCCTTCCATGAGCGTTATCAATTACCTTAAGCTGAATTCAATAATCCTCATCAGTACTCCAAGAGTTTAACTAGAAAGCGACATTAAGGTCCAAATGTTGGGGTTTTACAAGTGTAGAATTCTCAAAACCTTTCCGGCAGAATTCTGAATTATTCAGGGGTGTCAGAGTCTATTTCTTTCATATTACTTACATATGGGCCTTTTCTTCCTTTGGGGAGCATCTTTATTCGGTAAAAAAGAAAAATTAAGTGATTGTACGATGCACATTATATTGAAGACGGACAAGGAAAGTGGTTTAAAAATAGATAAATGCATTTTCTTCCTTTAATATTACACATATTGGTTACTCTTTCCTGTCTATTTTCTAGATGTTTTTTTCAATTTCTGTTTCTGGAGTGATTTGTCATTCTCCTTGAATTTCTTTCTCTACTAATCTTCCAGAGGCAGAGTTAGTCATCTGACATATTAAGATAGTTCCCTGGGTCTAATGAGCTCTCGACTAGGGACCCAGCCCTGCTCGGGAGCACACTGCTGCCCTTCAAGTCTAAAGGGACAAAATCCCAACTCTAAGAGGCAGAGAATAGTTTTCTCAGAAAATGTGATAGTTTTATATTTAAATGGCTTATTATGTTGGTTAACTGAGAGAAAGTCATTTGCTCCTTTTGGAAGAGAATACATAACTGTAATCATGCAATACTGAACTTTAAGAAAAAAGAAAGCAAAGTAGGAAGTGCCACATAGATTGGCCTTTTTTGTTTTTTGTGTTTTTTGGTTTGTGTTGTTTTTCTTTGCAATATTTGACACCAGTTGGAAGGCACGGTGTCCTCCTTTGTTATTGTTAATAACTCTTGTTATTGAGTCCAGAATATTCTCTAAGTGAGTGATGAATGAGCTGCGTTCCATAATGTCTCCTGTTTTGATCGTCCAAAACATCACATTTCAACCCACTTGAACCTGTAGAATTGCTGATGTGATTGGAAGCCTAAAGAAATCCATTTCCTGCCTGTAGTTACAGGGGCCGAAAGGTTATAACCTTCAAGGATCACGTAGGCAAGGTTTCTGGATTGTTTGTTAGTATGTTTATTTTTATCATTACTGACTTGTGAATAAGAAAACAATTCATCCAGAAATTACTAAATAAGATGGCAAACCGTAGGCAAGCAAGAAACAAACAGATTCTCAGGCACAATCGATCAGCTGAGACCAATTTTTCTTCCCCATTTCTTTTCTCTTTTTCTCTCTTGCTCCTTTTCTTCCCCTCTCCTTTGAGAAACCTCCTCAAGTTTTGTTTTCTGTAACCCACACAGTGCTGTGGAATAACTCTAGGCTTTTGAGGCATGTGTGTGTGTGTGTGTGTGTGTGTGTGTATATTTGCAATTTAACTGCATGAATGTAAAAAGAGCCTGAGCAATAATGCACATTAGTTTCTTCAATAACACAAGGAATGTAAAGCGATTTCATATCTCCTTGAATCAGGAACATTAATTAATCATATGATGAGAATGCAACGTTTTATTTACCAGTGCAAGAGGCTGCCAAGATCTTTCTGACTTTAATAATTGCACATGCTGTTGAGGGAGGAAAAATTAATTTAGTTATTAAATTGGAGGGTGCTTTTTTTTCTACCATGGTGAAGTTGGAAAGTAGCCAGGCCATAATGTTAATGTTATGAGAGTTAAAAGCTTTCCCCACCTTCATTTAAAGAAAAAATAGAAAAAGAAAAGTGTTGGGAATGGTACACACAGCTTGTTTCTCATGAATGCAGATAATAAAACAAAGTTTCTATTATATTTCACCCCCCAGGCACAAATAGGTTGAGTGAAATAGATGCTTGCAAGGATGGCGCCCCCAAAGTGCAGAGGTGACCTTAGCAAGTGCCTTGTCTCGTAGTCAACTGCAGTCCTTTGATGGGAACAGAGCAGGTGGTCCTCAAAATGCAATGTCGCAGGGGAGCGAAGGTCTAAGCCTGGAGGCAGCGTGGCAAAAGTCAACGCTGTGATTTGTCAGAACTTTCCTGCCTCCCCATGTTTATTTCCCTGGCAGAAATGTTTTTCTAGTTCTCTTCCCTCCTCTACCCTCAGCTTTCAAATTTCCCCTTGCAAGTATTATCACAAGAGCCTTCTCTTCCAAGACTCTTTCCCTGGTTGTCTCAACCCGAAGAGATCTTGCTTTTTACTGTTTCTACATTTTTCTCCTTTTCCCTCTTTCTCGTCCTTCCTCCACCACCCATTAATTGAACGCATGTTGGTTTGTAGCGCTCTTGCAAACACATAACGTGGCACCATATATGCGCTGTATTTATGTGAGCATTGTCTTTTATGTCCTGCTAAACTTTTTGAGGGAGATAGGTTCTCACCAATCTCTGCAATCCTAAGTGTTAAACAGTATCATTTGACACATTGATTATTAACAATTGTTCATTGCCTGTATTTGGAAGAGAAACAACACTGTTGTATGGAGGTGTGGCTACCAGTCCCAACAATTTATTAACTATACATATCCTTTATCAAGTCAATAAATGATCTTGGTCACCCGTGCTTTCATCTGTAAAATGTTTTGTTCCAAAATATATTTATGTCTCTAATATTGTGACACAGAAACATGAACTAGAAATAGAAGACTAGAGCTGGAATTTGAAGGGGTGGGAGAGCTATGTATTATTTGGTATAGCATTTGTTATATAAATTTTAAATTTATATTTACCACTGGATATAATTTTTCTAGATTGTCTTTATATTTAATGATTGCTGAATTAACCAAATTTGAGGGTGACTGCTAAATGTTATCTGTTAATGTATGCTGAATTAAAAGATATACAATAAGTTGGCAATGATTTTCCAAAGCCAACACATCTTTAAGTATTATTTTGAGATCTTAACATTTAGCCATAGTCTGTTACATGTTTAACAATGTAATCCCAAATTTCTTTTCAGCTCCCTAACTCCATTGGAACATCTATCTTTACCTCCTTGCTTAACTACGAAGGAATTAAAAGAACATAAGCATCTACTTGCAGGTAAAAGTCTTAAAACTTCTTCTCTAGACAGTAGTTCCTATACTTGTGTTTAGAGGAGAGATAAAAAGGAGACTCAATGTGCCTTTTAAGGGAAGCCCTGAGTGTCAGCATTATTAAGCCCTTAATATATAAATAACTTTAAAAAATCCAGACCCTGGGGCCAACAATTAAAGTGCTTCGAAACAAGTTTATTGGAATTACCTCTGTGTGAAAAGAACCTCTGCTTTGAGCTTCTGGGATACTATTATATCCGTTAAGAAAACTGACTACCACAATCCTGATATATTGACAAACTGCTAGATCATGGAAGGGCTCAGATTGCCGAGAAATAGACCCATACGTATAGGGACAACTGATTTTTGACAACCATGTAGTCAGTTCAGCAAAGAAAGAAGCTTTGAATAAATGGGACTGAAACAATTGGATATTCATGTGCAGAAAAAGTGAACTTTGATCCATATCTTTTATCATATCTTATACATTGACTATGAATTTATAAATCTCCCAGACAAACAAGCAACAAACCCATTTCACTAGCCCTTTACCAACCAATTCTATTACAGCAGAGTTGAAGAAATGTTTAAGGAGGCAACAGCAAGTCTACCAACTTGCAGAAAAACAAAGAGGTAGGGCTTTTGGATGAGGGAAACTGGGAAGTTGGAGAGTTTTGGGGGGTGAAGAATAATGTGTTTTTAGAAACTGGACAGCACTGAGGGGCAATTCTGGGATGGCGATAACTGCTTTACACCACTTGTGTGTTGTCAGCATTACTTGCTGTCAGTCAGGACCTGTGGGAAGGTAGCCACACTTGGGAAGGGGTAGGAATCAATATTAGCAAGTCCTTGTTAACTAATTTAGCCCGCATCAGAATACATCGGACAGAATGACCTTCATAATACAGTAGAAACTAATATTTTATTGGACAGGTAGAATTTGCTTAAGTTAAGACACTTGGGATCATATAAATTTATAGCTCAGCTACCCTAAAAGTTGATAATCCATCAATCTCTTATATCTGGAACACAGAGAAGAATGCTAAATTTAGTTAAAACTGGTCACCAGCAACCAACCCCACTCACAAAATCCAGGAATTAAAAATTCATTTACTACTTAAAAGAAACCTTCAGGTTTCAAAGCCTTTTTATATATATTTTACAAATAATGCTAACAAACTTGGCAAAACAACTACATCTTAGAATCAAGAAATTAGAGATGAAATATATTTCTATGGGTGGTTTCACTGCCAGCAACAACAGGTGATACCTGGTATCTCAGTTCAAGGGAAGAAAAATAATTATAAAAAACAGAAAAAAAAACCCGCTAAAAATGAACTCTTCTAAGCCTTTATATTGAGCCTAATATATTGAATTAATAGAAATATGATATAATTAACATTAATATTTTAATTAAAATAATTTTCCTAAATATTGCTTATAAAGGGCAAACTCTCTGTTATTTGGAAAACTGTTATCCTGAAAGATTATTCTGAGTTTTAGACAGCCAGCATTTTACTTAATGCCGTTTACTTTCTCATGCAGTCCCTTGTTTCCTATTGTAAATGTAAATGTTAATCAAAAAATATGTACAAACATGCGGGTAAATAATGCCAAACATAGGGGAAAATTCTTCTGCAAACCACTTTGTTAAGCAAAATCACTTTTGATTTTCATAATAATTTCCTCCAAATTATTTTAGTATTTTTTATGGAATATTGAATCCAAATATTTTGAGAATTGAATAATTTACTCTAAATTCAATACCACATGTAGTGACTTTTTATCAATGTAGTCAATAAAGCCCATTTTAAACATCTTTAATGTACAAAGTATTGTGGCAATCACTGGAGGTAAGTCAAGTTGATTTAACACCCTGTCCTGAGACCAAAAGACTCACATTCTGATTTGAAAGACAGCCATAAAATAATTAAAAATGTTGAATAGTTCATAAATGGAATAGACAGTATGTTCAAGAAATCAGAGTAATCACTATATTCAAAGATGCAGAACTCAACACCAAAGCCACCTGCCTCTAGCCACATTGCTCCCTTTTCTCCTGTATAAATCCCATTTCAAATTTATTTTTGGAATAAGGAGAAAAGTATCCAAATGGAAATCCAGACACCCTAGTTTTATTTCTTATTCCATACAATTTTTGACACATTATTTCATATATCAGAATTCAATTCTGAAAACCAACCATCTGATTTAAATCAGAAGACCATGCTAAAGATATACATTTCTACTGATTTCTATTTAAATGAACGCTTGTATTAATAGTTCGTTGATATGAACACACACTCTTTATTCATATAAACCAGGTCAGAGTTGGAAGAAAGTTATTTGGAAATCTATTAAAGCTACTTACATACATGGTTTCTTAGCTATCTTATCTTTAATGTGGATATAACATTCCCTTCTTTGACTAAAGGCAGGAGCTCTGCATGCTTTAAAGGTCCCTTCTTGGTCAGAACCTGTGGGTCTATGAAAGTCAACTTTATGGTCACACACAATATTGTTGTTCAGATGCATGGCATGGAAAACAGCATTCTCAAGTGAAATTTAAAAAGATATCACTCCAATGCTTCTAACAACATCTGCTCCTTGTAGTTTGAAATAAAACACCAAAATATTGGCAAATATCTTGAAAGAAATTTGGCATATAATACCCTTGATGACATACCAAATGTACCTAAAAGCAAAATATCATTGATCTTAAAAATTTTTTCTTCTTCTCTTCTCTTGTGTTCTTGCGTTTCTTCCATTATGAGTGCTCAATAAATATCTGTTAAATTGCATTAAAAGGATCTAGATGCCAACAGAGAGAATGCAATGGAACATCAACCCAAACTTGTAACCATAATGTGGGCAAAATTTTAAAAACTGTGAATATTGTTAAGAAAGATACGGTTGCACTTTGCTTTATGCAAAGATATATAAAATGAAACAGCAGTTATACATTGAATCCCATTTCATTACTGACCTGGCAAGATAAATAAATCCTATTGGAAATGCCTTTTAAAATTGCTTTCAATTAATAACTGCTTTCTTTAGGAAAATTTGGATTTAAAAATACCAGTTTTGTTTAAAGAATTTAAAAAAAGTTAGAACCAATTATTATTCCCTTGCACTAAATGACAAAATATCTGAAACATACTTTTAGTAAGTAGGACTCAAAAAAAAAAAAAAGCAGGGCTGGAAGAAACCTTAAACTGTGTAATTTAAATGATCACAAGGCTTTAGGGTTCCCTTTATCTGTGCTCTATATTCTAATAACAAATTCATATGGCAAATATCTGATATTCTAACAACAAATTCATATGGCAAACAACATCTGAATGATATAGAAGACAAAGGGGAAAATGAAGGGTACAGGGCATATTTTATAGTTGATCAGAGTATTATAGATTTTAAGTACAGAAGTAGATATTTAACTCAAAATAGAATTATTCAAAATATTTATGATATCATACTTAAAAATAAAATTCAAAGGACACTAATCAGAGGGGCAGCTTCTATTCTTGCATGCCGTTTTAGTAAACAAGGCAGGAAATATTTTAGAATTAGACATGCAGCTCTCCCTGCAGTAAACTCCAACTGCACCAGTGACTTTGTTCATGTTGCTTAAATTTTCTGATTCACTTTCCTCGTCCGTCACAAGGATGACTATGCAGGATTGTTGGGAGTATCTGCTGCCATGAGACATGAACAGTAGAGGCTTCCTTGAGACCTCTTTGCTACGTAAACAGAAAACTCCCATTAAAAGGATGCAAAGTCATCTAATATTTGACTACATTCTATAATCTCAGAAATAATGGTGGAGAAAGTGTCTCCCATATTTCCAAGCATAAATTTTACTTCTCTGATCAACTGGTGGATCGAGAAAAATTGCAGCATGGTCTGCGTCTCGTCTTCTTACTTGCCTTCTATTTTCTTTTTCCCTCGAGAGTTAATGTCTGGAAGGAATAAAAAAGTCTTAATATTGCAGACAGGAACTTGTGTTCTAATGGTGGGTATTTTTTTTTTTTGGTTTTATTGTTTTGGGGGGTTTGTTTGTTTTGTAATAATTTCTTGACTAGAAAAAAATTTCCTGAGTTCTACGGATATAGGTCTATTAATCTACATGGTATTTTGGCCAACAATCCCTAGGTTATAAACTCGGAAATATGTGTGAAATAACCTGTTGATCACGTAATTTGACTAGGGTGAGGGGAACTCAGTTCTAGCGTCAGATCTGTCATTAACATTCTGCGAGATCCCAAACCCGTCCCCGATTCTGGTTATATTTTCTGCAACAGAAAATCTTAGTAGGGGACGGATGAGGTGGCTCACTCCTGTAATCCTAACACTTTGGGAGACTGAAAAGGGAAGATTGCTGGAGGCCAGGAGTGTGAGATCAGCCTGAGTAAGAGTGAGACCCCATCTCTACAAAAAATAGAAAAATTAGCCAAGCATGGTGGCAAGTGCCTGTAGTCCCAGCTGCTTGGGAGGCTGAGCCAGGAGGATCACTTGAGCCCAGGAGTTTGAGGTTGCAGTGAGCTATGATGATACCACTGCACTTTAGCCAGGGTGACAGAGCAAGACTCTGTCTAAAAAAAAAAAAAAAAAAAGAAAAGAAAACAAAAGAAAATCTTAGTTAGATTGAAAATTAAATCAACTTTAAAGGATCTCTAGCTTTAAAAATCTAGGAACATACAAGATACAAGAGCCAATGCAGGAAGAGACTTCTTTAGTTAATTCAAACAAATAAATAAACCTAAAAAGTATTTGAGGAGATCTGACTTGTTCTAATTACTTGTATGAATTCTGAACTACCCTTTTTATGTATAAACACTGTTTATAGGAAAACATATGAAAGGTATCTTTTTTTTGAAATTTCAGTACTATTCAGATCTGTTGACGTTAATGTAACTATTAATTATTTTGCTTCTGTAAAATTCATTATGTTAGCACTTTATTAAGACAATGTAAAAGTAGGTCAGCTTAGCAGCTGAGCCAAGCAAACTGTTGTTTTCTAATAAGAAATAATCGCTTACTAAGTATTTATAGCTTTGTTCCCATATAGACAATTGGGGATTGTTTTTTTCCAGAGTTTTTTTAATCTATCACATGGATTGAAGGTAAGATAATACCATCAATTCTCTTTCAGGTGAAATGCTCCAAATGATCACCTCTGCAATACATTTAGGGGCCTTGAGCAGTTGCCGGAGGACCTGTTGAGATTGGTTTCATGCTTTCATATCATTTCAGTAAGATTGACACTAGAATTGACAAAGAGATGGACATTTCCGTGAGATTGACATCTCTATGATATCATACAAATATGCTAGCAGAAAGGAACTCTTTTTATCCATCTTGAGTGTTCTCACCTAAGAGACTTTGTATGGTCTTAAGAGGGAGAAAGAGAATATCCACCCAGCCAGTGAGAGACATTCGGGATTAACCCATCCTTCGAGGAAGGCTGCTGGTTTCCAAGTTCTTGCATTTGGTCACCCTGAAAGTCACGTTGCACACGAGAGAACCAGTTGATTATTGGGACACTCCTGATCCCCACTCCAAGGTACCGTAAAGATAAACTTGGGCAAATGTTTCTATAAACTAAAATCATTATTCAGATATGTTCTTATCTAGAATCATGATTTTATTCTCTTCAGTTGATATCATCAAGATAGGAGCTAGAATTTCTGATTTAAATTCTTGCCCTTTTCAAATAGCTCTATGATCTTAGAGAGAGAAAAGTTAACTTCTAATCCTCAGTTACAAAATGTGTAAAATGACGATAATGGCTAGAATGTTAGATGTATTTGAAAGTTAAATTTCACAGTGGATGTAGGAATACATTGCAAACACTCTAAAGGCAATATAAAAATGGAAGGCATTATTGTTAATATCCAGGGCTGGTTTCTTCCTACAGTTAAGTGAGGGCATTAATGTAAATCATTGCCCGACTAAGGTTCGCTCATTTAATATTTTGTGAATATCATACTCAGGTAGGTGAGTTACAATGTGCACATTACTTTTGTAATAATCTGAGCTTTGAATGGTAGATGCATAGCTTGCCTCCATTAGCACCAAATAGAGAAGTGAACATATTTGAACTTCAGAAGTAGAAGAAGACAGAGAGCTAATGAAACTATACTGCATTCCTCTATCTCGCCGTCTTTAGTCAATGAAAACAAACAAGAAAACAACCAAAGTGAGTAGACAATCGATTATGCAGCCAAAAGGCAGAGTATTTATAAATTGTAGAGAAACTCCACTTGACAGCCCACGTATACTACATTTTTACCATGAAACAGGAAATACCAACATTTTATAAGGCTGACAGAATTCTTGGATTAGTTGTGCCTAGAAGTCTGGTTTTGGAGCAAGAGATCCATTGTTTTCCTGAGGTTCTGCCTGGACGGTAGCCATGTTTCAAGTCAGAGAAAGATTCTCTGAAAAAAGTGTTCTCAAAGATGCTTTCCGTTTACAAGGAGGATTTTACTAAGCAGCCTGTTCTGTAAGTGCATTCGCAAGATTTGTTTGCTGTGATTAACAATAATAAACAGACAACAATGATCATTGACATTTGGGAAATGTGGTCTAAAAGATCTCATTTTACGTGTGATTTTGAAAGGCACTTTTCGTAATCCCAATATTACTTAGGAAAACTTGAGGAGAATAGTTTGGACTTCTTTTTTTTTTTTTTTTCAGGTTGTTTGTTTTTCACACAGGAAAACACATCGTTCCTTCTGGTTTGTTCTGAGAACAAATTACTCTAAAATGGCTTAGAGAATATGGGAGATTGCTTATCTTGCTATATTTAATAGAATAATACAAACCTGTAAGCTTTGACTACTTAATAAGGAAAAGATCTTCTGCCATCATGTGGAATGTTGGAGAATCTTCCCTTGTTTAATGTTTTTTGTGCCTTTGCTGGCTTCTGTACGAAATAAATTGAATTTCCTGACAGAGAAGTAATTGTTATTGCCACAAACAAAATGTTTAAAAATCACGCAGTGTACAAAATGAAGGCATTTCAGAAAGTTAAATCTTGATCATTTAGATTCTACCTTTTCCATGAGTCAGATTTAAGGGGAAAAAAGGAAAAAGAAAAGCTTCTAGCTCAGAAAAAAAATTATCACACAAATTAGAGATGGAAAATGTCTTTAGTCTCTTCTTTTTGTACTGGGGAATTTTTTTTTTTAATGGAAAACTACTTACCAGTATGTCTCAAATTGATTGAATGGCTATATTTTATTTATTTATTGCAGCTTTCTTTGGATAGTATAAGTATTTTTTGTAGGATCATTTAGTGTTACCAGTACTCTATTTTTCTGATAGCATTCCTCATCTCAGCAGGGTTATTAAGTACATCTTCCCATTTTCCCTGCCCAAATCTCTCTTTTCATCTCATCAATTATTTTCCGGGGGTGGCAAAGTGACCCACTTCTCTCTAATAAAGGTTAGAGACATCAGCAAGCCTGGAAACATCTCCTGCCGATAAAGTGAGAATACTTGATTCTACCTGCCACACGGGGACCTGTTTCAAAGGAAAATTTTGACCCACCTGTCATTCAAGCTTAATTTATATGCTAGAAGGAACCTTAACCAGATGCCACATATTTCTTGTTGAAGTGATTCATCATATTCCCACAAGTAATACGATCATCTCTCGTGTGGGAAAAGAAGTGGGGGAAATGCAATAAAAAATGGACAGAATTAAACGAAAAGGAGAATGGGTCCAAATTATCCCTTATTATTGGGGTGAAAAAAATATGATGTCAGCAGCAAGAAAGACATTGTTAGGGATTGCTGCTGACTATGCAAGTACCATTTTTAAATGAGATTTCCAGTTTTTCATGGAGGGATATATCTATACGTCGTCAGACTTATATGGTAGATGCAATTTTCCACTCCTTCACCTAATTTTCCACATAGATTCATCTCTCTTTCCTCCTTTAAGTACCTTATGGGAAACTCACTATTCCCCTGAATTATAGAATTCTAGGAATGAAGGAGTTAAACCTATTTCTTTCGGTGAAGGGAAAGTTGTTTCCTGCAAATATATCTCAGTAGCCTAGGAGAAATGTTCTGCTAGATTAGGTTGATTGAAAAACTCTACTGATAAGGAAGGAAATGAAGAAGAAGTACCTGGAACCGTGTCCCTCATCCTCTCTGGAAGTCTGTGGTCACTCCATCATTTTAAACTATTGCTTTCAACTCACATTTTCAATGGGTCCTTCTCCCCTGAATTATATATGATCCAAGTTACAGACACCAAACCCCATCACTTTTCAAATGTATGCAATTTATTTTTATATACATCTGTGGACCTGGGATACGCGCACGTGTGTGTGTGTGTGTGTATGTGTGTGTGTGTGTTGTATGCACATATTTTCCTGCAGAGGTCAATGTGCCAAGTTTAGGGCAAGTGAAAAGGCTGGCATAGAGCATCCTTACTCAAATTTCATTCAGGATAGAAAGTGTTTTTTATGGATTTTCTATTATGTGTCTTCTATGTGTCCAGAATACTGTTCATCACTGGCTCATAGAAATACTTATTGTGATATCTGACCACCAAGGAGTTACCATGCAGCTAGAAATTTAGGGCTAACAGACATGAAGCAAGTGATTGCGAAGCTTGTGAAGGGCTTTTCTTCTTGGCATATTTTACAGAATGCAGGTCAGTGCCTGTTATGTAATAAGTGCAGGAGAATGACAACATATAAAGGAGCAGGAGACTTTCTGTTCCCACTGCAGAGTTCTTCAAATTATTTGTCTACCACGGTACTGCTATTTTGACCAGCAGGCTACTGCTAGCAGCAAGCTAATCTGAGTTTGTAATAGATCCTGTTGCTTCAGTTTTTATTAATGATTTTTATCTGGAATCTTTAGTTATAAGCTAAGTTCCTAGGAGTCAAAGGTGAAAGCTACTCTCTTTTGAGTCACATATTTGTAGCCTCCAGTTAAGTGTTACGTCCCTTGGAGATACTCGGTATGTGTTTATCACCATGACTGTGTGCTAAAGAGCTGAGAGAAAGTGCACGTGGGCTGTAGAGGGGAGAAAGACCAAAGAAGAAAAAAATGTACACATAAAAAGAAATGATACAAGAAAGGACAAATTGTTGATATTTGTTGTCATTGCTATCACAGCGAGATCTATTTAAATAGAAGGTTACAGATAGGAATTTAGTATCAAGTCAATTTACTCTGTGCTCCAAAGTCTTTCTTTGACAGGGAAATATGTAATATACCTTAGATTTTTGATAGATGGCCTTTTCACTTGAACTTCTAAAGCCAGAAGAGAGAGATCTTACCATTCTTTCTTTAGTTCAGTGACAATGACAATGGCTACTTGTTCTGGATTCTTTTTTTTTTTTTTCTTTTTTTTCTTGCTTTGTCACTCATGCTAGAGTGCTGTGGTATCAGCCTAGCTCACAGCAACCTCCAACTCCTGAGCTCAAGCGATCCTCCTGCCTCAGCCTCCTGAGTAGCTGGGACTACAGGTGTTCGCCACCATGCCTGGCTAATTTTTTTTTCTATTTTTAGTTGTCCTGATAATTTTTTCTATTTTTAGTAGAGATGGGGTCTTGCTCTTGCTCAGGCTTGTGTCAAACTCCTGACGTCAAGCGATCCTCCCACCTTGGCCTCCCAGAATGCTGGAATTATAGGCATGAGCCACCGCGTTTGGCCTGTTGTCCTTGATTCTTGATTGATTGGCTAATGTGGTACTTGGATAGTTTTAAGTCTGATCAGTTTAAACACTGACGAGCTGTCAATGCACACCTTTTAAAGTAATAACAAGAATTTCATATTTATGCTTCATGAATCAGAACATATATACTGGGATACTTAAGTGTACAATTATCTAACAATTACATAGCACTCAGGAAGAGGGAAACTTAATAATTTATATTATAACATTATCAACCTTAAACTATAGCCCTTTATGAGTCATTTCCTGGTGTTAATAAAAATAAATCCCTCTGGTTATACAAAAAAAGAAAAAAAAACTTAACCTGAGTTGTTTGTAGATTTTCACAGATGAAAAATAAACAAAGCTTAGGCACCAGGTGAGTCTCCATGGAACAATTGTCATCACTATGGCAGAAATAAGTGAAAATGACAGTATTTTCTACTGATGTGTCAGGACAAGTTTAAATAAATGAAATTGTTAATTATTTTTGAAAGACCATAGAACAAAATGCAATGATAAAAAGTCACACAATCTGTGTGGATGTCCCTTTGAGATACTCAGTGCTTACTGCTCTTTGGATATTTTCGATGTTAAGAGCTGTTAAGGCAATTACAGTAATGTAGAGATTTTCAGACATGACACTGATGACAAAGAGAGATTCGACCAACTTTTCTTAGATAAGCTCTGTAAGAAATACACTGTGCTGGATTTTTACTTTTCAATATAGAACGGAGAAGATTCTCATTGATTTCCACGTGGCTATCTGCTTACCTCAGAGAATCTGTGAAAGGGTCTCAATGCAGCAAACACCACAATGATAGCGCGCGCGCGCGTGCACACACACACACACACACACACACACACACACACACACACAAGCATTGGTCCAGTGCGGAAATAAATGAAAATAAAGTATCAAAGAGTTACACTGCTACTTTTTTTTTTTTTAATGCCATGCAGGTCAACAGTACAGACTCCTATTTTCCTGATTATTAGTTCCTAAGAAGAGACACATACAGGCAAATTTGTTACAAATAAAATTTCCTTTTAGCATTTTCTAGATATCAATTGACAAGGAAGACCTCCTTAAAGTGAAAGGTATTCTAGTTTAAATCAATAAATAAGCTGGAATATTTCAGCTGTGATTGGACTAAAAAGCACAAATATTTACTGAGGAACAGTCACAATTCCAGCCATCAAAAGGGACTGTTTAACTCATTTGTTGTTGCTCTACTATGTCTCATTTGCCATCTCCAAAAGGTTAAATAAAATGTCCAATAAGGAGCATGTTTATTTGACGGTACAAATCACCTCTGGGCTATTCCCAGTTTTCACAACTGCTATTCAAATATTTTTGAAAACTTCAGATTGCATTGTTGTGACAAAGTTCAAAGACAAAGTTTACCATTAGCAAAGTAAGAATTACATAGTGAGCTGGAATCAGTACAGGAATGTTCTAAAATTTATGTTGCAGCAAGTCCTTGGCAATGAGTTGTATTGTGTGTGTGTTTGGAATGAATGCTAACTAACGCAGGTGTTTGGGGAACACTGTGTGCTTTAACTCAGAATCGTTAAATAACTGTAGCCTGGTAGCATAAATAATTTAAATTTCGAGTGATCTTTTAAAATTTAGACTGTGATTGTCACAAATGGGAAGGACCAATAATGTTGGAGCCTATATACAAATCCAAAATGTAAAGACCAAATCCCCAGGGAGAAGATGACATTGGACAAATATGGTGAGTCACTTATTGAATACAGAAATTTGCGTAGTTTGTTAATTTACCAATAGATTTTCAACAAGAATTTTTTGCAAAGATGTGGAAACAACCTAAGTGTCCATTGATACATGAATGAATTAATAAAATGTGGTATATTTATACCATGGAGTACTATTCAGCTTTAAGAAACAATGGTAATATAGCACCTCTTGTATTCTCCTGGATAGAGCTGGAACACATTCCACTAAGTGAAGTATCCCAAGAATGGAAAAACAAGCACCATATGTACTCACCATCAAATTGGTATTAACTGATCAACACATAAGTGTACATATAAGAATAACATTTATTGGATGTCAGGCAAGGGGGAGGGGGGAGGGGACGGGTATATGCATACACAAAGAGCGTGATGCACACCATCCGGGGGATGGACATGCTTGAAGCTCAGACTTAGGCGCAGGGGGGAAGGGCAACATACATAACCTAAACATCTGTATCCCCATAATATGCTGGAAGAAAATTAAAAAAAAAATTTAGTGGCTTAAATCTGCAATAATTTATTTTTGCTTATGCATTTGCAGGTCTGCTGGGGTTTGGCTAGTCTGGGTTTGGATCCCAGATGCAGAATGAATTCACCTCTGCTCCACAGGTCTCTCTCATCTTCCCATAACCTGTGCACTAGCTGGGTCATGCTCTAATAATAGCTATTACAGAAGGACAATAGGATGTATAAGCACCTTTCAAGGTGCTATTTGCGTCATGCCCACTAGTATCTTTTCAGGATAGTCACATGACCAAGTCCAATGTCAGTGGGTAGGAAAGGACACTCTGTCTTTAGTGAAAGGAACTTCAAGGACACATGCACATAGGGTGATAATTCATAACCAATAATTTAATGTATCACACCCAGTGCATGCCAACACCAGAGGGCTTCTAGATGTCAAAGTGAGGCTTTGTTGTTCCCTTGTCTTCCTGTTCTCACTCCCTTTCCTCAGTCACAGAGCCCTTTCTCTTACTTCTCCTCTCTTCCAATCTTCACCTACCCTAGGCTTTTTACTTACTCATAGGCAGTAGCTACTTCCTCCCAATGTAAGTCATATTGTTCAGCTTTGTGCAGTTTAATGGATGACTTTAAGTCATCAAAATGTCTCAAGACACAGGAAAATGGATTGTTAATAGACTCACATAGGTGATGGTGACAATTTGGGGAATCTAATAACCTTACCTAAAAATCCTTATATTCCTCAGGGATATACTTTATGGATAGTAATGCTGAGCCTCCAAAATTCCCTGACCAATATCTCTTAGGACTACTGTTATTTTATCACTAATTGTGAATGTAGTTCATTTACTCCTTAATAGTAAAGAGTAGAATCATTTTCCATCCTTCTATAAATCCCTTTTAAATTAAAATGAATAAATTTTAAAAAATAAATTAAAAAAATAATCTGTATTTAGTCTTTGTCTCAAATGTATTTTATTTGGGCAAAAAAAGTTATATAGGTTCTTTAGGAGCCAGAATATATATGTAAATATATAGTATAGTATATACACACACACACACACATATATATAACTATATATATATAATTTTATAGCAATAATAAAAACTTTGTCTTACAAATGAATAGCATAGTATTTATAGACTTGAAAAGAAGTATAATTATGGAATTTTGGTAAAGATTTTAGAGGTAAAAATAGTGGAAATAATTTTATCCTATATTCATCCTTATTCAGTAATGTTTTTGTCAGCAAAACTTTATACATTATTGGAAAATATCACAAGTCTAGGTACTGTTTCCTTAGAGAAATTGTATTTTACATTGTGTGTATATAAAGCAAGTTTTATTTGTGTTTAATAGAAAAAAAACTATTTTATTTAAACCTTATCTTGGCATCACATATTGAGAAAAGTATGAGCGCAGTGTGAATGTGGGCCTAGTTATTTTGATTATTTTATTTTTATCTATGTCTCTGGTGATTTTAAAACATGGCTGCAATTTCTCTGGTCTTCTTCCCATCAAGATGAGTTGGGATATTTGCCACTTAAGAATAACTATTTTTCTGTTTAATATATATTTTTATTTTGATTATGAACCTTTAAGTCTTTTGTATTATGTGGAAGTATATGTTACTCTTAATAAACCACTTCTTCTAAAGACGAAAGCCAGAGCACCTTGTTTTGTGGGTTCTAATTAATTTGGAAAACTATAGGTTCTAACTATGTTTCAATTTGTCATATCTAGACCACGATGTCTAACAAATCAGTGGACTCTTGTTCATTTGTGAATATTTAAAGTTTAAATGCACGGAAGAATGTGGCTTTATTGCTAATATTTTACTTTTGTGATATTGAGAACTCCAATTTTAGTCTTCTGGCTTTTAGTTATATATTTACTTTGAGTCTACAGAAGCTTAATTAAACTATTCACATTACATATTTTTCTCTCCTCCATCATTATGTTTCTTAAAATATTATTTGAGTTATAAACTTCTAATACCTAGGTAGTTGAGTTCAGAGTTGCTTTTGACCCTTGAAACAATAATGACAGAAACTTGAAAAAAACGCAAACAATACATACAACTCCTCAAAAAGGGGGACTTTCCTACCTTTTCAGAATCATTTGCTAGGGAACTCTGCTTTCTTCTTCATCCCAAAGCAAAGATGTTAGCTAATCTTAGAAAAATTCCCTTCTAGCATAGCACTCTCTGGCTCAATGGATATGACTCAGCAGGCTTGACAGCCAGATCTAGCCTTGAAACATCACATGCAATTTCCTGGAAGCTGTTGTCAAATCTGTTTACAAAGCCAAGCAGAAAAGATTTCATCAGGAACTCATTGTGCACCTGTACCTGTTTTGGGTATCTGGGGAAGCTCCTTTATGCAATGAGACTGTAGAAATTACATGGAAGAGGGTGAGATGTGAAGTGTTTACCTATGGCAATAAACTGAAGAAAGAAATAATGAATTTTATTTCTTTTCTCATTCTTTCACTCCCAGAAGATGCACCCATATACAAAACCACAAAATACACTCACATGTGCTGGTACACACACACACATACACACACACACACACAGAAATGTGGGGAGGGGAGGAAGTACAGATTGATTGCCATTTTGGTGGAGACCTGGCTAGGTGTCAGATAAAAGCCTTTGGGGAAGAGATCATAAGAACTAGAATAACTGGTTTTTCTCTCTGCTCCTGAGGTGGAGCAAAGGGTGTGAGAGTGAGAGAAGAGTGGAAAGATCTGGAGAAAGGCGTATGGGAAACATGCTATATCCCTCCAGTCCACCCTCCTCATTATAGCAGTCTTGTCAGTGGTACTTGACTCATCTTCCCATGCAGTTGGGTGCTCCTAAGGGATCTGCCCATGAAGTTTTTGGGTGAGTCTTTAATTAGGGAAACTGATGACTATTTTCTGACTGGAGTCTTTGAAGCAGTAGAATTCAGGGGCATAGGAGGAAGATGGCTGGAATTGTATTTCTAAGTGAGAGAGGACATAATCCATACCTCATGTCCCATTTGGGAGTGGTGGTCATTTCTAAATTTCTCACAGAGGGCAAGGGCAGGCCAGAGAAATCAATTCAAACCAAATCATAAGCCAGATCCCCAGTTCCTCGAGAACTTGCTCCGTAATGTAAGGGTATCCTTCCAACAGTTTGTCAGGTGGGTGAAGCTAACTAGGCATCCAAAGATCATCAAGTGGTCCACAAATTGGTACTTTACCCTCCAATGGGTCTTTAACTACCACTGTTAAGAGCTGGTCACCCTGAACACCTGGCCATGAAGCAGGCAGGACTGAGAGAATGGGGATGCCTCTGCCCCTCAGTGTCTCTCCTGCCTTCTCCAATCTCTGTCCCTGCCAGTTCACTTGTCAGGCTCTTCCATCCCCCCACTAGGAGTCGGGCATTTGTGACTCCTGTGAAATTAAAAGGAAGATCAGGAGGAAGGGGAAGAGTAACTAAATGAGAAACAAGAAAGATGGGAAAGATAACTGAAAATTATCCTCCCCAAAAGTTAGGTTTTCAACTATCAAGCAGGAGAGTGCTAAAGTGTTTGATTTGTGATAGAACTCAGCTTTGTACCTGCATCTGACTGTGACTGGTTGAACAATCAGCTCCATCTGTTATATAAGTTTCTTTTGACAATGAGGCATCAGCTTCTATTCTTTAGTAAGTTTGCTCCCACCAGTGAAAAACATTTGTGTATTGACCAACTAATTTCCTGGTCAAAAAATTTATTTTTGTGTAGTCATACCTCATTTCTCCAAACTTAAGAGGGGAAGTCTTTTCGTTGGTCCTGAATTGTAACTATTCAATTGTTACAACAGTTGGGGTAACTGTATGTTATGTTGTATTAACAGATAAACTTCAAAATTTCAGTGGCTTGCTTTATGCAATTAAAGATTATCTCTTGCTCAAGCAGTCTCAGGTAGATGGGCCAGTTCTCTTTTATCCTGTAGCAAGACTTCCTAGAACTTTCTTGTTCAATAGAGTTGCCACTAGCCACATGTGAGTTTTGAACACTTGAAATGTATTGAATCTGAATTCAAATGTTCTGCCTGTATAAAATGTACACTAGATTTAACAGACTTAGTAAGAAAAAAGAAAGTAAAATATCTCAATAATTATTTTATATTGATTAAAGGATAATATCTTGGATATGTTGGATTAAATCAAATATGTTATTGAATTAATTTCACCTATTTATTTTCATGGGGCTACTAGAAAATTTAAAATTAATATGTGGCTTGCATCATATTTCTATTGCACAGCAAATGTGATCTAGAAACATGTGGTCAAGAGATGGTGGGGAAACCAGCTTTTAACTGCCTAGGCCTGTAAATAACATGTCATTTCCATTGGTATTTTATTGTCCAAAACTAGTCACGTGGCCCAAACCTAACTTCAAGGGAGTCTGGGAAATGTATATTTTGTGAGTCTTCAAAGTCTTTGCCACACAATCCTTTTTTTCTATTCACGGTTGCTCATTACTATCTTGCATATATCCTTTCATTCTCACTTACTTTTTTTTCATGGTTCATTCTTCATTAAGACACAGAGGCTTCCTCTTTCCCAGTAATCATATTGTCCATGCTTGTGACTCTTCTTTCTGTGCCCACTCTCCTGGGAAGAGTAATTTAATTCATCCTTCTCTTCTGCTAGAATCTCATATAGAATCATCATCAAAAAACAATGTTCAGTATATCATTGGATACACTATTCTCTATTCAATCACAATATCATCCATTGTGTAAGAGGTACCTGCCGAACTGTGATATTTAACTTTTCTTATTTATTTATTAATAATCAATGTAAGATTATGGAGCAACTGCCCAGAACATCCAACTTTAAAACTTCTCATATGGTTCTTTGGTTTAAAAAGAGAGGAAATACCAGTAGAAACAGCTGAAGAATTAAAAAAATTAAAAAAATTGGTAGGACAAAAAAGGAAAGGCAATAATCCTACTAATATCATGCTGCCAGGTGTATATTCTAGAAATCAAAGACATTAGAGTGAGAGGTTAGCAGCAGAGGAGACTAAATTTTGTGTGATGAGCTTTATTTTTATTCACTCTACTTCCTCCTCCTAAAACTTCAAAGCTGTAAATGTTTTTTTTTTTGAGACAAAGTCTTGCTCTGTTGCGCTGGCTAGAATACAGTGATGTCATCACTGCAACCTCAAACTCCTGGGCTCAGGTGATCCTCCTGCCTCAGCCTCCCGAGTAGCTGGGACTACAGATGTGTGCTATCACACCCGACTAATCTTTCTACTTTTTGTAGAGATAGGGGTCTCATTTTTGCTCAGGCTGGTCACGAACTTCTAGCCTCAAGAAATTCTCCCACCTTGTCTTCTCAGAGTGCTTGGATTACAGGAATGAGCCACTGCACCCAGCCCAAAGTTATAAATCTGTATGTCTCATTTAACAAGAAGGCCTCAATTATTTTTTATAAGGAACTTAGAATGGAGAAGTGATTCAGAAAAGGAAGCATGAGAGGCACTATGTGACACACGGAGATCCGATTATAGATTGGATTGGCCTACTAAAAATGTTAGGAGCCATGCTACCTGCTCTAGTACAGCTTCTGGGTTTTCTTTTACAGCATTCTGCCTCAATGTTCTACCACATGGGCTCCCATTACAGGGCCACAGGCCTTATCGATTCATTGCTTGGGTCAGTTACATGTGGAATGGGTTAGGAATTGCTATAATATCTCATTATGTTGCTGTTTTGCTCCATTATCTGACTGGCCTCGGGCAGTGTGCTGGGTATAATGCTGTTTTGCGGTGCAGGAAAAGACAGCTTTATTCCAGAGATCTTCAAAAACCCATAAAGAGAATATTCTAGAAATCACAGCACATATACAAACAAATGAAGTTTCAGTTGCCACACACTTACTTGCAATGCTAAAGTGCAGTTACAGTTTTCAAGTTAAAGTGCTGAGAAAGTCATAAGTCATAAGTGCTGCAGGTCACAGTGAGTATTGTGAAGGGCGGTTGTTATTGAGATCAACCTGCGGATTTCTTTCACCAGCAGGCTCAGGAGAAGTTCCTTTGTTCTTGCTCACAGTTGGCAGGGACCTAGAACCAGATCTCTCAGTAACTGGGGGATTGAGCCAGACCACACTGCGAGGTCCGTAACCCTCTAATTCCTGACTCACTCTCTCAGCCTGCTTCCCTGGGTTTATTTTTCCCTCGTGGTAATTATACCCCAACTCAACCTACCTTCAATGGAGAGTCTAACAATGCATTGGGAATCTTGGGAACTGTGAAAATCCTGAGAAAGTTTGCCCATGATCTTATTTGGGTATATGGGTACAAAACATCAATTGAAATTAGATTTTTTAAGCATTAAAAACAATATAACTACTCAAAAAATTAGCAACTAGTTTTATACGTACTGGAGATTACGGTAACTAAACTTATAAACTTATTTTAGCCCAACTCCACTTGTAATTAAATGATTGTTCGGGAGCTTATTTGTTTCATGACTGTCTCCTCACATAGACGGTTAAGTCCTTGAAGGAAAGGATCCAGTCTCTATTGACGTAATAGAGTCTCCATAAATACTGGTTGTAAGAATGAATAAGAATCATGTTATTTTCTAACCATGGTGATTTGATGACAGTGAATATTTTAGCTTCCTTTCTCATCTTTCTGCTACTGCTGTTTGGTGCAATTTGAGTCTGTTACTACTTTTACTTTTCTACAAGAGGGGTGTAGATGTACCTGGGTGCATTCTTGTGACCTGGGGTGAGGTCCATCAGGAAGTGGCACACTTATGTGTCATAGAACCTCTTTAGACACTTAAATACTTATGACATCAGAAGAAGCTATGGAGTCATGGGGTAGATGAAAGATCACTCAACTGGAAGCCAAAGGCATCTTATTTTGCTAAATAAGGATATTATTTAACATCTTTGAACTTCAGTTTCTTCATTGAAAGAAAAAGAATGAAGAATGCCTTTTGTGCTTATGTTTTTTTGAAGCCAAAATGGGAAAACAACCACGACCATACCTCGCATATATTACAGGTGCAACTCATGCTGAATCTGATCTCTGCAAAAATAAGTGGTTGATACGCTTCAGATGTATAAGCTAGCAAGTGTTGGTCTCCAGATCTGACCCCTACAGCAAGTTTTTGAGTCTTCCAGCTGCTCCACCTATTGCTTAGCTCACCCATACACATCTCATTTTCATATTATTTCTTCCCTTAGACTATTGTAGAAGCTTGTAACGTTGACGATGCTCACATCATCTTACGGAAGTCTTATGAGAAAGTGAAAAATGTGAGGTAAATAATCTGCAATATGTGGGTGCCTAGGAATTCTGCAATTTTAGGATGGAAAAGACTTTCTGCTCAAATGTCTTTCTTAATCTAGAAATCTTACAGAAATCACTTCACATAATTTACCAGGTCATGTTATGCCATGTTATCCCATGTCAAGGATAATTGAGGACATATCTTCTTTATGTTTCTCTAGGTGTAGCTAAAAAGTGAACCATGGCCAGAAGCCGGAAAGATATGGATACAATGGTAGAAATCATAGGAAAATAACCATGCTATTTGTTTAAAATCAGCCTTTTAAATGTCCTTGAGGTGTACTATCTTAACTTACTCAATTACAAAGTAACAGTTAAGAAAGATTCTAGACTTCTCTAATTTGACTTCATTCTGAAATCCATATGAATTTATTAGCTTTTGTATCTTGAAATACTTTATGATCTAAAAATAATAAAAGGACAGGGTTAGGCAGGCTCACAATGTCTTTTAAGTGAATTAGTCTCATTTTGATTATGCAGAGTATAGCAATAGCCTTCAACATTTGTTCATTCCACTAGTATTCAAGTAACATCAAAAGCATTTTCTCATTTATGAAATTTTGCCATAAACCATCAAATTTTCTGGTGATTTTCAGTCATGGAATGTGCACTTCACTAACATTTTCAGTAGACACCTTGTTGCGGCAGCCCTGACAGTATGATGTCCTTCATTTTAAATCTTTGGTTCACTACTTTATGTTTCTCCATTATTCTTCCTAGTCGCTGCCATTTGGCCTTCATTTAAAAGGTTGAAAATCTTCCTACCACCCTCTTCCGCTGCATCTGGTCTCACAACTATGCTGTGAATAATAGTAATTAACATCTGTGCAGGATGATTTTTATTTACAGAGTTTTGAGACATTAATTAGCTCATAACGTCTCTAAGAGGTAATTATAATTCTCACATTTTTTTACAGAAGAGAAAACTGAGACACAGCTGGGTTAGGTCACAAATCTAAACTCATGCACAAGAAGGCATGGAGTGGACCAGGACCCGGGGTGCACATTGCTGCTCTCTCTGCCTGACACCAGGAAGGTGTCTGTCTGCAAATGTGCTGGCGGCATCACACTCCACGGCCTCCTGGGCAGCCAAAAACCCTTCTTTTGGTTCTTGTAATGGGAACTTCGAGTAAAATCTGGTACAAAGGGAAAGTTTCCTGAGAAGTTAGTCACTCTGGAAAATGAGCATAGGTTTTCCTCATGGAGAGTTCTAGGGGAAATAAAAGTCCCCTTGTGACATGTCCCCCATATGTGACATGAATTGAAGACATAGATGATACTACTCAACCATCCATCTTCCTCTTACCATTATTGGTAAACATGACTCCACCATTTCTATCTTATACTCTAATATAGAAATAAGTTAGGAAAAACAAGTGTGAACTAAATATTTCTACATCAGGCCTGAAACCATAATGGACTATAATATAGCCAGCATTAAAAATAGCATATTTCACACTTATTTGGCTTTTAATTTATGACTTCATAGCTTTGCATATGATACATAAGGCTTGGCTACTATCCCATGAATATTGATAACAATGAGTATCTCTTTAGCCAGGCCTTAAAGTTAACATTTACTAACAAGACTTGGGGATTGCCATTTTGTGTGTGTGCATTGCTTGCATATTTGTTCACTGATTAGAAACATAATTTCTTAAAACCATTCCATTTTTTGATTTTGGAACTTATTTCTAACATTTTACATTAGAAGATAAAATGTAAATTATATATTAGAGTTCAAATTTTTTCCTGGAAAGCAAGAATTGCTCATTTCAAATAAAAATGGAAACGATTTTTCGAAGGCTTGAGGTAATTATTGACCTCTCAAGTTTCTTTCATGGAGCCACAAGGTTAGGAGTACCTGAACACCCTCTCCTCATTCCTCATGCCTTTCTTTTCTCTCTAAAGTAAGACACAAATGAGAACTCATGCTGACTAGTTCCCTCTGCAGATAGATCCATTGGTCAATTTGTCTTGATGTGGGTTTCATGTGGGAAAGAAGTAGATATTGATTCTGTAAATTTTACTTAACTCCAGACTCCAGATTAAGACATAGGCAATGTTGTCACTCTAGATGAGCGTATCTTTGGATAAAATATTGAGTTATGTAATTTGCTCATCTATACTTAATCCACTTGGTCATGCAGCCATCCAGGCAGCTGGTTTATATACTACAATACACTACCTTGTCCCAAAGCTAAATCTAGAAATGTCCTGAGGAAGAAAAATTGGCACATTTGGGAAAGCCATTAGTACAATCATCAATTATGTTTAAAGGTCCTGAGTGTTGCTGATCATACCTCTAAAATGAGAGTTCAAACTGCTACCTTCTCTTTATTCTCAGCGCTACAGCCTACTCTAGGTCTTTCTTCCCTTCAATTTATTCTCCTTGTGGTGCAAATTAATGAATTGGGCCAGTACTTATTTACAGAAAAAATCCTCTATAATATAACACAAATAGGATCACGTCATTCATTCATCCATGTAAACTCCTTCAGTGATTCCTGTG
This sequence comes from Avahi laniger, assembly GCA_963575035.1. Classification (NCBI taxonomy): domain Eukaryota; kingdom Metazoa; phylum Chordata; class Mammalia; order Primates; family Indriidae; genus Avahi; species Avahi laniger. The sequence continues at coordinate 79,464 of CAUYSK010018315.1, forward strand.
AGGCAAAAATACATTTATGATTTCATAGCATGGAATACAGGCTATTCGCCACGTGGTTTCTGTCTGTTCCACAGTTTCCTACTGAAACTTTGGATTTATTCAATGCCTACTGCACTCGTACAGTTTTATTTAGCTGAGAAAGGCATTTCACACTTCTATACCTTGGCATGTCACTGTGCTCTCATAGGAACATCCTTTTCCTCTCTGTCTGCTAAATGAAATTCTGCTCTTCAAGATGCTCCATCATAGTTATTTTAGGAGCACATTTTATGCTATTCCTCTGCAAACAAGTTAGTTGTTTCTGCCTCTGTGCTTCAGCAGTGCTTCAAACAAACCTCTCCACACATATCACATTATACTGTAATCACATTAAGGGCAGAAACAATTTCTTTTTCTTCTTCACTTGCAAGGTACATAATTGGTGCCCAATAATTGTTTATTAAATTATCATTTCATCTGTCTCATGAAGTTCTCCCTCTGTAAATAATAATGTTGAAATAAGTTTCCTTAATGTCCTGTGTTATTAGGTACTTTAACAGAGTCTCAGTTGTCTCATCTGAAAAAAGCTGTGAAAATTATAATTATTCACTTCACAAGCATACAATATAGATTAATTAGTAGATTCAAAGTGTTCTGAAAATGTAGGGCACATCATTCAGGTGCTAAGTTCTATTACCTAAGATCAGCAGTGAGGCTTTCTAAATGTCAGGAGGAAAGTTTGAGAACCTGCTGCCACAGAAAATCTACAAGAAGTTGTGAGCTAGGTGTGAAGTTTCATTTTCCATTTCATTTTTGAAACTTCACATTGTTGGCTGGCAATTGAGTTTATAGGAATAAGATTAAGGGGAAAGTGAAGTGTTCAGTGTTCTGTAGATGTATGTGAATGTGTATTTATAGGCACATGCATATTGTATATGTATACATGGTATATATATGCAAAATCATGAAGCATATATATCTAAATTTTTATATGCATATATATGTGAACATATACATATGTATATATATCTGTGTATATATGTAGGCATATATACATATGTATGTTTTAATGTATCTATATATAAAATAGAAAATGAGGAGGAAAAAAAGAGAGAAAATTGGTTATTCCTGATAAAGCTATTGAATTTTAGGAAGGGTTTGGGTTGCACTTCCAATTTACAAGCACTGAAGTATTGTGTCCTCTCCTTTTGTGTCCTATAGCCATAGTATGTATCTTCATGGCTTCAGAATCAACTGTACCTCAGTGAATTCTTCATTGATTCTTTTTTTTTAATTTCAGCATATTACGAGGGTACAAATGTTTAGGTTATGTATGTTGCCCTTGCCCCATCGGAGTCAGAGCTTGAGGCGTGTCCATCCCCCAGACGGTGTGCATGCATCCATTAGGTGTGTATACAACCCTCCCCTCCACCCCCCTCCCACCTGCTCGACACCCGATGAATGTTATTGCTATGTATGCACTTAAATGTTGATCAGTTAATACTAATTTGATGGTGAGAACATGTGGTGCTTGTTTTTCCATTCTTGGGATACGTCACTTAGTAGAATGGGTTCCAGCTCTATCCAGGATAATACAAGAGATGTTAGATTACCAACGTTTTTTGTGGCTGAGTAGAACTCTATGGTATACATACACCACATTTTATTAATCCACTCATGCATTGGTGGGCACTTGGGTTGTTTTCACATCTTTGCAATTGGTTCTTGATGAATCTTTCATTTACTGACCATGAATTATTGATAATACAAACATAGGTGTGTAAACTTCAATTTTCTATAAGACTTTACAACCTGCAAAATC